>JABEVN020000282.1:0-36888 GCA_013146195.2 Codonopsis lanceolata | reverse complement strand
ATCATTCCCCAATCTGCAAATTATAGACAGAATATAAAAATAAAATCAGAGAAGAACTTCAACTTGAGGACCACTCTGTCCCAAAATCAAACATTTTTTCAATATTCCAGTGTTTCTTTCAGATAGGATGTTTTCCACAAAATACTTAACAGGAGCGAAAATGAACTTAATTGATGTGGGACAAGATTGGAGCAGTTTATTCTTGCATTTGATTATTTTTACTATTATTATAAATTTTGATTTTGTAATTAATAGGGTAGTAATAGATGAATTTAAAGTCCTAGTTGGTTACTAGATAAGTTAGGGCAGTTTTTTTTTTTTGAAGTTATAAGTTAGGGCAGTTTTTTTTTTTTTGGAAGTTATAACTTATTTTCCAACTGCTATGAACCTTACAAATACAGGTTTGATGTCAATTTCGAATGGTTCAGAAAATTGAATAAAGTTAAGGTTTAATCCTTTTTTTCTGGTGGATTCCATTTGTGTGGATTTCGGCCTAGCCCTGAGTCGGAGAAGAATAGTTCCGGTCTGTTGTTGCGCTTGCAAAGTGCTCAACAAAGTGCTAGCATCCTCGCTCCGGCGGACAGAGCCACGCCGAGCACCGTCGTGTTCCGGTGGCCCAGGTTGAATTTCGACAGAGCCACAAAGTTTAGTGCGGGGTGTCCCATACGCTCAATCTGGACCCACCTCGTAGTAAATCCCAATTTTCGAGTTCGGATTTCTAGCGGTGATGTTCACATTAAAGGGTTTTCGAGTTGGGATTTCTAGGATTAATAAGGTTTGACGTGTTCAACCTTAATTTAAAGGGTTTTCTCACAGTAAGAGCCCTTGATTAATCTTTCGGGTTTAATCTAAAACCTATCCCTGTATCAAGTGGTATCAGAGCAAGGTTTTCCTCGGTAATGGCTTACAAAGATGGAGATGATGATTGTATGGTGGTGGCGATGATGTTGCTGTCTCTTTAGTGCTCAAGGATCTTGGCTGCGAGGCTTCTAATCTTGGCTGAGCATCTTCAACAAGGAGAGCGAGGATGCAAGCCACACGGGTTGCCCAAGGCATCACACATGGCAAAGATGGGGCACAAAGATTATTAGAAAATCAGATGAAAATATAAATTTTCTTGAGGCTGCTTTTGGGGACTTGTCTGGTGATGTTGCTGAATTATTTATGGTTTTGTATGAACATCATGGTTTTGAATCCGATGCAGAAGATATTCTGATTTGCAAAATTATCTGATAAGGATGATATGCATATGTTAGAGTGGCTGATAAGGCATGCCCACACTTGTTCGGTATTGCAATGCAAAGTGGGTTGTTCACTTCTACTTTTTTCAAGTATTTGAGTCCTTTTCAATTCGGAATTGTTCAAGGATTTTGAAGAATCAAAGTTACGGAAGAACCTGTACTACTCAAAATATCTCTTCATTTGGCAAGGAAATAATCAAGTTTCTAGTATGAACTCGAGGGCGAGTTCTTTTCAAAACGGGTGTGATGTGGGACAAGATTTGAGCAGTTTATTCTTACATTTGATTATTTTACTATTATTATAAATTTCGAATTTGTAATTAATAGGGTAGTAATTGATGAATTTAAAGTCTAGTTGGCTACTAGATAAGTTAGGGCAGTTTTTTTGGAAGTTATAACTTCCTTTCCAACTGTTATGAACCTTACAAATACAAGTTTGATGTCAATTTCGAATGGTTCAGAAAATTGAATAAAGTTAAGGTTTAATCTTTTTTTTTCTGGTGGATTCCAATTGTTCGTTCCTAGTGGATTCTAGGATTAATAAGGTTTGACGTGTTCAACCTTAATTTAAAAGTTTTCGTAGTAAGAGCCCTTGATTAATCCTTCGGGTTTAATCTAAAACCTTTCCCCGTATCATTAATTATTATTAACATGAAGGAACAGTTGAGGGCTTCTTCATTATTTCAAATATCAATAAAAAAGGTACAAAACAAGATAATACTAACCTGTCAGCAAGCATTGCTGAACCTTCTTCATACAATTCCTCTACAATACCTACAGAGGATAGTTTTTTGGACAGTTTAGCAGAATCATTGGACCTCTTTCTGAACAATAGAGCTCTGAGTTTGCTTTGCTTCTTGCGAGGAGGTGACAATGGAATTGAATTGTCCGGAGGAATTATGTCCACAACTATGCAGGTTGTATCATCCTTCAGCCCCCGTGCCCTCAATGCTTCCTAAACAAACACAAATAAATGCAATAAGAAAGTGTCTTGAAATAATTTCATCAACGTCAAGCACATACTGTGCTTGTATGTGTAGAAAGTTTGTGCTATGCCTACACTATATTAGCTGTTAAATAGAGCAGAGATGAGATGAAACTACCTTCACTACTTGTTTGGCAGCAAGTTCAGCAGGTAATCCACGACACGATTTGGCAGCCATATCGGAGGAAACTGCATCCCAGATGCCATCAGAAGCAATTATAAGCCTTCCACCTGCATTTGATAGCTTTTATACAAAACGAGGAGAGTTAGAGCTCAATCAAATGATTAACCTAGCAGTATCCCTTTTTATTTGAAATACATAACAAAAGCTAGATAATCATATAACTACCTTGACTTGCTTGACGTATGGTATTGGAACAATAAATTCTCCAACATCCATGTCACCGATTGACCTTGAAAGGCATAATCCCCCTGGCCAACAACGTAGCGGGCCAATCTGTCAAAATACAGCCACATGCATTAGGTTAATGGACAATAATATTTGATGCCCAATAAAGGACACTATGCCCGTGTGACCATAAACATCTGCTAAATAATAAAAACAAGTCGCTTTGGCTGAGTGGTTAAGGCGTGTGCCTGCTAAGTACATGGGGTTTCCCCGCGAGAGTTTGAATATCTCAGGCAACATTAATAAATTTTTCTTATCAAAAAATAATAATAATAAAAACTTCACCTCAGCACCACCCATAATGCTGAGCCTCCCAACTTCACCTCCACTTGCTGTAACACGTTCCCTTCTGAAATAACAGCAAACTTAATCAGCATCTTCTGTCAAAGAAAGGGGAAAGAAACCTGAAAAACAAATACTCACTCCTCCACATTTTCTTCAAGCCTATGGTCAACAGTCAAAAGCGGAGACAGCACCGCCCTGGGTATCTAGGATGCAGCGGGAATCTCCAACAGATGCGACTGTGACCGTCCATCTATCAATGATTACAAATGTCACGGTGGTTCCAGAAGTTAGTCCTGAAGATGAGAGAATGAGCATTGAATACATTAACAATCTTGAAGTTACAATTACAGTTGGAGGAAGCAAAGGGGAGATGCCAAAATGTCATGCCTTTGCTTTGGAAATCCTTATCAGCCTTGACAAATCCAGCGACCAATGCCCTAGGTAAAGCTTGAAGCCACTCATCTCGCCCAAGACCACGAGGAATCGCACCCAAGACATGATTTAACAAATTATCCCTCGAGTATATTGCAGCAGCATTCCCATTGTGACCATCAAAAATCTGAAATATTCATAACAAAACCAACAACCATCATATGCAAAGGGTGATAAAGCAATCACAGGATGAACCATCAAAGAGGAATTTCAGAAAACTACATCCATATGATAGATGTACTGTTTCATTTCAAGCTCCTTCTAATCTTTTTTTTTTTTTTTTGATAGGTAAGTATGACCCCTTGTTGGTATGGGAATTGGAACCAAGGACTTCAAGGTCTTTGCCTCCTCCCACCCCTTGGGTTCAGCTCTCCTTATAATCTTAATGGATAGTTTCTAAATGTTTTGATACTGATGAGTTTTTTTCGCTTATATCTAGAAAATATAAAACTGGACTAACTGTACTAACATGATCTCCATTTTGAGAAAAAAACAAAATCAATCGGGTCTTAACTTCGTATGGTGTAACTACATAAATGAGTGCAAAATAAAGGCCACATACCGCAAAAACAGAAAAAGTCGATGAAGGATTCCCCTGGACTCTCAGGCAATCCGTCTTCATCAGAAAGTAATCTTCCCCTTTCCTAGATTGAGCTGCATACCCATACCTCACAGTCGGCTTCTCCATCTTCTCACTCTTTCTCTCCCTGCTGATCAATGCAGCTAAAGGCACAAGATCATGATGATGCTGATGCCTCTCAACCCTTGACCCCATATCGACTCAAATAATACCTTCCTCGTAGAAACTTAATGCCGCCAAAATTATTAACTACAATACCCAAATCACACAACTTACCAGAATCTCAGCATTTCATCATAATATTCACGGCAAGGACATTGAAAATGGCATTCCTAATCCGCATAAGATGGGGTTCTAAATTCTCAGTAACTATCAGTAAACTCTTCAATTAACTAACAATCCCGAAATTCAGTAACTACCGAATCAAAATCCCAAAGTCTCAAGACTCTCAACGAGCTTGATCTGCATTAATCATCACCAAAACTTTATAAATATCCAAAGTAAGATCCATATTAACCCGCATATACTAACAGCAAAACAAACAAAAATTGAAGCAATTAAAACCCAAGTGAAACAATTTTACAGTAGACAGACAAATCATCAACAGCTAATGAACATCCATAATCCGGTAAGAAAAGAAATGCAATTTACCATTAGAAAATGGGTCTGGCACAACAATGCTAATCCAAATGCCGATCTGATTACAACTTGGGACCGACAATTTTAGTCGAAGAAATAACGCGGAAATTAAACGCGGATTGACCCACAAGATATGAACTGGAAGAGCTCAATCATTTAAACCCCACAATTCAACAAAATATTCTAGAGAGAGAAAAGCCCACATCATACATGCCATTAATATATCTAAAATGAAAAAGAAAACTACTTGGAAATTCAAAACATCCACCGCCACTACTAGACAGCAAAACAAAAGATTATCCCCCCCATTAGTTTAATAAGATTCACAAGGGGGAAATCAGAAAACTACTTGGAAATTCAACAAAGGAAGGAGAGAGAAAGTGAATGAGCTGAGTAGTTAAAAAGTGTTTGGTTGATAAACCCACTTATAAGTTTTGATTTTGAAATGTCAGCTTGTTAAAAAGATAGGGAAAAAGTTGGAGAGTGAAATTTCCATGAAAGATTGGATTTAGAGACTTGGGGAAAATGTGAGGGAAAGTGAAAGAAAATTTGTTAGGGTGAATAGTGTCAGACTGTCAGTCATGGAAAAGGGGCTGCACCTGCACGTGTTGAAAGGTGTTGAAGGTGCATATGATTCAGCGAAAGTAATGATGCGGAACCCCGTTTAACAGCACGCACGTATCGACTATCGAGTTGTTTGTTGAAACGGTTTACCCCCTGAGCTTTGCTATAGTTTCAACTTAACCCAGACGAGATGAGATTACATGTGTTTTCATTCCATGGCATGATTCGCATGAGCTGGGTAATGAGGTGCGAGAATTTTTGTGGAAAATGAGCTTTAAGACCTTGATTGGTACATGAAATAGAATCAATTCTCTGGAATCGGTTATTAGTAATGAAATTTTACGAAAATAGATGGTAAGATAACTCATAAAAAGTGTTTGGTAAAATAAGGGATGCAATTACCAATATAAATTTCTATATTATATTATTTGGTCAAAAACAAAACAACTTGAAATACAATAACAAAATTAGGACAATTGATAACACTACCTCAAAGTAGATAAATATTTGTTAATGACTTTCAGAATAAAGAATTAGACATTAACATTATTACTGTTCTACAAAATATCAAGTTCTTCATTCCTTTTCAATTTATGTGAAAATTTGAAATTTCTAGCATCAATAAAGCAAGAAAAATTTATTAAATTAAAATTAAAAAATTAAAAAAAAAAAACAAGCTAATGTTATCAAGAAACTAGTTCAAATAAAAATAGCTTAAACATTTGAAACAATTCAGAAAAAGTTCTTACTTAGCTAAAATATTTGTCATTTTATTCTCCTATACATTACCAAGTGTGTTAATCATCCACATTCTTATTTTTCATTATATATGTTAACTCATCGAATTGAATTATCATTTATAAAAATAAATTTTAATGGAAACAACAAACTAGTGTTCTAAATTGATTTCACCAAATTTGAGATTAAGAAGAAGGATTAAAATTCTAGTCATCTCAATCAAATGACTAGTGTTGAAAACATCCTTGTTGGCATGAATTGGTACACTATCGAAACAATTCAAACAATTATTATTAACAAATTAAATAAGATAAGAAGTGTTAGAAGGATATAATTGTTCTTTTACATGAATTCCAACTATTAAGTATCCAAATCACACCTCCTCCATCAGGATTGTGATTCCTTAAATTTTAGGAATCAATTTCAAGATTTCAATAATCAATTTCCTCTCCAAATAAAATTCTAGCACCACCAAACATTATTAATCAATTCCATAGCGGAATTGATTCCATTTTTGTGTAACAATTGAGGTCTAAAGTATGACCAATTCAAATGTAATAGTTGTAAAACATTAAAGGTATGTTTGGATATCCCAATTTTATAGCTTAAAATTGAAATTTGAGCCCCCAAAACAAATTTCGTCGTTTGGGAACCTAATTAAAATTTAGAATTGGAATTGAGTTGGAATTCAAACCCAATTTCATAAAACAAATTCCATACCGAATCCTAAAAATTTAAATTCTAAATTTTGGTTCATTACTTTACCAATAACAACCTCACCTTCTTTTTACCACCACCACAACTTCTGACTACCGCCGTCGGCCACTACCACTGCACCGATCACAACCTCCGGCCGCCACCTGCCACCAACTCCAGCATCCACCGTCGTCGTTAACCACCACCACTATATGCTATTTATTTTTAAAAATATGAAAAAATTATAATTTTGTTGTTAGCATGGTTTAAACATTTACCATGCATAATCACTAACAACAACTATTACTAGGCTAGACTAGATACTTAACTTATTATTGAAATCTTATTTTAACTATTATGTAGAATTACAACTAAATTTCACACATTATCCAAATCATAAAATTGCTATGATTTTGAATGCAAATTCAACGTAATTTAAATTTCATGGGATTTGAATATTTATTAAATTTAAAATCAATGCATCCAAACAGATCCTAATCGTACAATACACAAAGCGAAGAACATACGATGGAATTTGAAGTTGAGAAAAACACAAGGAATTCTGGAGACATTCCGACACAACGAAACATATTTATAGTTCATCTTAACACCACAAGCTTTACGTGTCAATACTCTATAAGGAAGAGACGTTAATCAAATTCATTAGCTATAGAGCCCGTGCTCCGTACAGGTTCTTTTGGTAATAATACTACTATAATTTTTAAATGTAGCATATATTTCTTCTTTTAATAATAGTAGTAGTATAATTTTTAAAATTTTAGGCATTATGATTTAAATGTTGGAATATAAAACCAACATCATTTTCTAATAAATGTGGAATACATATATATTTTTTATTGGTAATAATAGTAGAAGTCTTCTATTGAATGTGGGATACATCTATTCTATTAATAATTATTAATAATAACAAAAGTCTTTTATTTTAACACTTTTGAAAGATACATCTACTATATTAATAATAATAGTAGAAGTCTTTTATCTTAAAACTTTTGAAACCAACATTATTTTTTAACGAATGTGTGATACATCTATTCTATTAATAATAATAGTAGAAGAATTTTATCTTAAGACCTTTGTAACCAACATTATTTTCTATCTAATGTGGAATACATCTCTTCTATTATTAGTAAAAGAATTTTATCTAAAAACTTTTAAACTAAAATAATTATTTGTAACCAATGAGGTATAAATCATTTTTATTGGTAAGATTTTGCTTAAGGATTTTTAAAGCCAATATCAACTTCTAACAATTGTGAACATATATCTTATTTTGTTAGTTTAGTAAAAGTCATTTATCTAAATATTTTTTAAACCAACGTCAATTTTCAACCAATGTTTGTTACATCAATTTTATTAGTAATTATAGTAGAGATGCATATTACATTGGTTATAAATAATGTTGATTTTAGAATCATTAAAGTACTCATCTAATATTTGTTGAAAAATTAGTGTTTTTAGTGAAAGAAATTGTGCTACTTGAGGCACGAATTTCTTTACGTGTCATTTGTTTGTTGGCAAAGGTAATTGTACAAATGTGTTCTACTCAGTGAGAGCATCAAAATGATATTTTTATTTGTCCAAATCGAGTTTTGGATGAATAAGATATCAAGGTTTAAAGTATGGTGTTAAAAGTGTGTCATTAGAGTAAAGTAATCACTCAAATCCCACATTGGTTAAGAAATGACGTTGGTAGTAAAAGTCTTTCTATATAAGATTTCCCTGATTATTAACGATAGAAAAGATTAATAGTAAATGACTAATATCACAATATCATATTAACTATTATTATTTATTATTTTTAGCTAATGGCTAGAAAATGAAAAATCTCAAATCAAGTGATGTGAATTCTTGAGGATTCAACAATTTCAAAAGTTGGGTGATTTGTCACTATTAGAGTTGTCTTCCCCAACTTTAATATATTATAGTATAGATGTGTGATACATCTCTTCTATTGATAATAACATAAAAATTCTTTTATCTAAAGACTTTTATAACAAATATATATTTCTAAAGGTTTAAATAATAATTTGGTCCCTATACATGTCGAAAAAGAATGTTTTGGTCCCCGGACCAAAAACAAAATCTAAGGTGGACCCTGGACATGCTTTTTTGGATCAATTTCCCCTATCCCGTCGTTAGTGTTAATTTTACCATCTAATATTTTTAATATACCAAATATACTCTTATGTTGATTTCAAGTTTATTCAAACAATAATGAACTAACTTATCAAAAGATCAAAATACAGGGAGTCAATCTGTCAACTTGCAAGAAATCCATCTTCAACCTTCAACCCAAATTCTTTTCAAACCCATCAATCTCTCTCGATCCAAATTTATTTCAAACCCATCAATCTCTCTCTTCGATGCTTACAATACAGTGGATAGAAAATTATGATTGGGAGCTCGAATTAGAGGCGGCATCACGACGTGCCCTCCGGAGCAGCACGGCCAATTCCTTCGAAAAAGAAAACCCAAGAAGAAGTATGATTCCATTGGCAACAACAGAAAAAACGGCTGAATTCAAATTGTGTTGACAAATTTTGACTGGGTAAAAATGCAACCTGAGCCAATGCCTACCAATTTTCTTAGTATGGAAAGTAAAGATTGAATTTTTAGTGAAAACCCTGGCAGAAGTGTAGATTTTGGGAACACCCATCTCAGGATTTGAGACCACAAAATTATTGGAATTCCAGGAATATTGTTGAAAAACCATACCATCCTCTAATTCTACTGGTTCATTTGCCCCACAATTGATTAAGAAACTGTCAAGAGGTTTAAAACAAGAGCATTGTACAATGAGAACACATGAAAGGTAGACACAAAACAAACAAATTGAATGAACCATTCTTCATTCACATATATTTTGCCTAAAACAAGACCTATATTACAGAAATTCAGGAAGGAAAAAGCATTTTCCTCTCAACACCGATCAAACCCAGAACAGATATTGCTGAAGGGAAAGAATGCATACCTAGTGGGACAGTTGAGAGAGAGAGAGAGAGAGAGACCTAGTGAGTTGTAAAACCCTTCGCTTTCCAATCCAGAAAAAATCAAACCCATAACACCTAGCGAGTTTCCGAACCTCCGACCCGTTTAGCCCCCGAGTTGAGAACACGGTTGATCCAGAGTTTGAGTGTGTCGCCGGCCTCAGCTAATAATCGAATCCCATCAATGGTACTCTTAGATCCACCGGCAATCGCACCCAATAAATAGCCAAATCCGGTGTAATATTAGAGGTTTTCACTCCAGGAGCGGCGCTGGACTACGGCTTCTTCGTGGAAAAGGTACTCCGGCGAAGTGGGTAGGTTGTAAAGGTTGTGGATTGGAACATTGAGATCTTGATATGGGTGGTACTGACGGATTGTCGGTTTCTTCTCCGTTGACTAAGGCGGCGATGAAGTTCATTCCATAAGGAAGATCATAAAAGGTTGAAGATGGTTAAATTTAAAAATTAACAACTAACCCTTCTATTTTGCTCTTCTTAAAAAGTAGTCATACGAAACTTTTTTGTAAGGGTAATTTAGTCATATTGTATAAAATTTGATGTTAAAACTAACAGTAACGGTGGGAGGGGGGACATTGATCCAAAAAACATGTCCATGGACCACCTTCGATTGTTTTTTTGTCCGGGGACCAAAACATTCTTTTTCCACATGTCCAGTGATCAAATTATTATTTAATTCATTTCTAGAAAAGATCTATTTGTAACCAATATGAGATACATTATCTAAAAACATTTTAAATCAATATCACTTTCCTAATCAATGTGAAATACATCTTTTCTATTGGTAATAAGTGTTTTTATAAAAAGACTTTTAATACATACATCACTCTCTAACCAATGTAGAATACATCTCATCATTTTGTAATAATAGTATAAGTTTTTTATCTTAACAAAATATTAAACCAACATCTCTTTCTATGTAATGGGATATATCATTTCTCTTCTCTTCTATTGATGATAAAAGTATAAGTTTTTTTTATCTAAAGACTTTTAAAATTAATATCATTTTTTAACCAATGTAAGGTGTATCTCTTTTATTGGTAATAATAGTAATTTAAAACCAACATCAATTTATAGCAAATGTGTGATATATCTCTTCTATTGCTAATACTAGTAAGTGTCTTTCACCCAATTTAAAATAATTTAAAATCAACATTATTTTCTAATTAATGTGAGATATACATCTTTTATTGGTAATAATGGTAGAAGTCTTTTATCAAAAAGACCTTGAAAACCAACATCATTTTTTAACCAATGTATGATATATCTTTTATATTGGTAATTAATAATAGATTTTTTTAAAACCAGCATCAATTTTTAATCAGTGTGTGATACATATTTATTATTAGTAATAATAGTAAAATATTTTATAACCAATGTGAGATACATCTCTTGTAAGAGTGAAATTCTTTAGTCTAAGGACTTTAAAATCCAACATTTTTTTTTAAATAATATGAGATATATCTATTTTATTGGTAATAAGAGTAAAAAACTTTTATATAAAACTTTCAAAACTAACATTTTTTTCTAAATAATATAAAATATATCTCTTCTATGATGATACGTAGAAGTCTTTTATCAAAACAATTTTAAAACCAACATCAATTTATAATCAATATGAAATTATATCAAAACAATTTTAAAACTAATATTTCCAATTTATAGAAGAATTGTTTCTTACAATATGAAATATATATCTACTAATATTTCCATTAGAAGAATTGTTTCTTACATTGGTTATAAATTGATATTAGTTTTATACTCGTGCGTTAAACGAACAGACATATATATTTTTTCAATTAAATTATACTCAGTTAAATTATAATCAAGTAAAATGAAGACGAAAAACAAAACTAAAAGAAGAATAAATTATTTCAATGAATAGCCCAATATCATTTGATGATTAATTTGATTAAAAAGTATTATGAAAATAAAGAAATATATGTGTCAATTGATTAACGATAACAAAATAAATAAATTGGAATAACCACATTATATGAAAATTAAATAAATAGTTAAAATGAAAATACAAAAAATGTGTATCGCGATGTATCGAATTTCAGTAGCAATATATCGATTTGGATTCGCAATGCATCAATTTAGAATCACGATGCATTGCTATGAATTAGAAATGAACCAGTTTGAACGCGAGGCATCGATTTAAAATCGTGATGCACTACTATGAAATAAGAATGACAATTACACAATTTTGAATCATGCATGGCAATGCATGAACTGATGCTTATCGCAAGCGTGTCTGATTCATTAAAATATACTCGTCCTTTTGCATCAAGAATGTTTTTTTCCGGTTAAAAAAACATAGTGGACAACGGTTGAATATCTGTCAAAAGAGGCCGTCTCAATTTTCACCGACTATTCAAACCTTTAAAAGACTAAAAAGATAAATGAGTTTGACGTGTTCATAACCCGACACATATTAATTGAATGACAAAACTTACTTTAAACAAATTCAATTGACGATGAACAATTGAAAATTGACTCAAATAATTCTATTTGTACTGATTTAAGCTCGTTTATGGCTCATTTCAATATCAATAATCAATAACAATTAAAAAGACAAATTTAATTTATTGGCTTTGTTACTCCGCCCCACTCACGGATAATAAAGCGACATCGTTTTAGAGAGAGAGAGAGAGAGAGAGAGAGTGTGTGTGTGTGTGTGTGTGTGTGTGTGTATTAAAAACTCTTGTCTTGGGTCTCGCTACCTTTTGTCATGATATATATTCCAGTAACCTTACCCTCTCACCGAAGAAAAAACAAACTATTAACCCAACTTATTTTTGTCTAGGAACCAACTCCCATTTTAGTTTTCTTCTTCACTCTATTTACTCATTATCATTCTCTCCATTCTCTATCCTCGAAAATATATAACTCTATGAAGGGGGGTCATCAAGATAGTTTTTCAAGTAAGAATATTTGAGCACTCTACAATTTGATGTAAATCTGACTACTTTTTGAACACACCGGCCAATCAATTCACTCATGATTAATTGGTCAGTTCATTTTTTTCTTTGAAAGAAAAGTAACTTTGCACTATCGAAACATTTCCTCTTTGTTAGAGAAAAATCATGTTGCAATATTGTTTGTTTCGTTTTGTTATTTACCATTATATAGTTTTTTGTTACTTGAAGTATTTGTTAAATTTTATTTATTTAAAATCAATATATTTTTTAGATCTGTTAGTCGTTTATAATTAACTGTGTGCATTCGTGTTTTAGATGAACTTTTTATGTTTTTAAAATTTCGAATATGATGAAATGTATAACAAAATGTCAAATCTATATATTTTTGTTGGTCAGTCATATATTTAATATTAATAATGAGTATTTGTAATTTTGTTCATAATATTTCTTTTAAGAACTTTGATCCGATGAAATAGACAAAAGAATATTCATATATTTTATTTAGTTATAATTAGTAGTGAGTATTTGTGATTTCGTTTAAAGTATTTGTTTTAATAACTTTCAATCTAGTGAAGTATTGTGAGTATTTGTGATTCACTTCAGTGAAATTTCTTACGCAAAGTATTTTTATGAAGTTTATTTGACAACAATGGAAAACTAACGGTTATATACATAAAAGGTTGTGTTTGGATAACAAAGCAATGAATACAGTTGTTCGAGTTCCTAGGCTCTATAGTTTCAAGGAGTTAAAACTTTTGAAACCAACATCATTTTCAAACCAATGTGAGATACATCTATTCTATTTATAATAATAGTAGAAGTCTTTTATCTTAAGATTTTTGAAACCAACATTATTTTCTATCTAATGTCTAATTTTATACTCAACAAACATTACTTACTCAGCCATAAATGCTATGTGACCACTTTTGTTGCATATAACCAAGTAATTTCACCGGTAAAATTAGTAGCATCAACTAACGAGCTCTAGCTCAACTGGTACTGCTTACTTCTCCTAACTGAGAGGTCGGATGTTCAAGTCTCACTAGAGACACCATGGACTTTACAACTTTCAATAGAAAGGTCGGGTGTTCAAGCATCTTCAGAGGCAACATTGTTGTTCAAGTCTTACCCAAAGGCCCCATTTAGCTGCTCGCTTATCTTAACTGAGAGGTCGAGTGTTCAAGCTCCACTAAAAGCACCCTGGTGCATCACTACTCTCAACCGAGAGGTCGGGTGTTTAAAGCCTCACTAGAGGCATCATTTGTTCTAGCCACACCAAAGGCATCATATATCGATAATTGTAGCATTTCAACACATTAATTAAAATATTAAAAAGTAAGGGTTGGAGTGAGGTCTATGTCTCCTTCAACCTTTTTAAAAAAAAAGTAGTAGCAACAGTTATGACATGTTGGATGAATGGACTTTTAAATATCAATATGATCCTGGTGAGAGGTGACAACATCATTATTACCGGATTCCATTTTCGCTCATTGACATTGTAGAAAAGCGAGAACGAATATGAGCAAGTAAATCGTAGTCTAATTGCTCTAGGAACATGTACAATGACTCTAGAGGGGTGTGATTATGTATATGGGCAAGTAGCCAAGTATCATACTCTGTGAAATGTACAATGAATTAAGAGCAATCATAGTTTAAATGTTTATTTCATAGTTTATTGAATTGAGCTTAAATATTTGTATATATAGTTCTAATAATTAAGTACATATATTATCAGTGTCACCTCATTTGGGTGACACTATTAATGAAAGAGTTTTTGAGTCTGGGATATTTTGGTCATTTCGGGGGAGGGATGACCATAGGAAGTATGTAATTTAAGTCGTTTTTTTTTTGTTTATCGTCATTTGAATTTGTTGTGCAATTTTTATTATCTAACAAATATATATTCGTTTAAAGATATATATATATATATATATATATATATATATATATATATATATATATATATATATATATTCATTCATGTAATAAGCAATAATTAAATTCACTTATATTTGTATCCTTACATTTGAATTAGGTGTTTAATTTTCATAACACACTAACTAAAAGATAAAAAAAAATTATATTAATATTGATTAATACAGATTACGTGCATTTTGTTATGTGATAGATAGTAGTAGTAATTGTACATATTTAATCATAGTGATCGTAGTAGTAATCACACATATTTAATGACAAATATTTTATTTAAAAAATTATAATAAAATTTATAAAATATTTTATTTATTTATTGTATTATCTATTAATAATTTTACCTTTTCTTAATCGATGTGTTATATATATATATATATATATATATATATATATATATATATATATCAACAATTCTCTTTAATTTATTCTTTTAATTTTGTTTTTTCACGTCATGTTGCTTATATATAATTTGATTGAAAAATATATATGACGTGCGTTTAACGCACGGGTGTAAAGCTAGTTTATAATAATAGTAGAAGTCTTTTATCTTAAGATTTTTGAAACCAACATTATTTTATATCTAATGTGAGATACATCTTTTCTATTGTTAGTAAAATAATTTTATCTAAAAACTTTTAAACTAAATAATTCTTTGTAACTAATGAGGAATAAATCATTTTTATTGGTAAGATTTTGTCTAAGGACTTTTAAAACCAACATCAACTTCTAACAAATGTGAACATATATTTTCTTTTGTTAGTTTAGTAAAAGTCATTTATCTAAATACTTTTTCAACCAACATTAATTTTCAACCAATGTTTATTACATCACTTTTATTAGTAATTATAGTAGAGATGCATCTTACATTGGTTATAAATTATTGTTGCTTTTAAAAATCATTAAAGTACTCACTTAATACTTATTGAAAAATTAATGTTTTTAGTGAAGGAAATTGTGCAACTTGAGGCACGAATTTCTTTACGTGTCATTTGTTTGTTAGTAAAGGTAATTGTATAAATGTGTTCTACTCTGTGAGAGTATCAAAATGATGTATTTATTTATTTAAATCGAGTTTTGGATGAATAAGATATAAAAACTTAAAGTATGGTGTTAGAAATAGGTCATTAGAGTAAAGTACTCACTTAATATCAATATAATAATATTATCTCACATTGATTAACAAATGATGTTGGTAGTAAAAGTTTTTTTTATATAAGATTTCTATTATTATTAACAATAGAAGAGATTAATAGTAAATGATTAATATCACAATATCATATTAACTATTATTCCGTATTAATTATTATTTTTAGGTGTTAATTAAAAAATGAAAAGTTTCAAGTCAAGTGACGTGGAGGCTTGATGATTCAACAATATCAAAAGTTGAGCTTTGGAATATTTGAAGGATAATCTGATTCTAATAAAATGTGATATTTTTTTAACAATTCAAATTTGAATAATATTTGGTAGAGTGTTTTGACCAAAACGTTTGGCAAAAACGTAACGGTTTCGCTTTAAAAATGTTTTAATTTAGCATTTTAAAACGCTCCAATTTAAAGTGTTTTAAAAATATAATACGTTTATAACTACTTTGTTTATGAAAATAACGTTTTAAAATAATTTCATAAACATTTTATAGGAAAAAAACTATATTTTAAAAATATTATGTTTTAAAAACATTATAATTTTAAAATGTTGCATTAAACGAGTTCTATATAACAACGGCAAATTAAGTAGTCATTTCCATTGGCCAAAGAGACAACTATTCCCTACCCATTGCCCACATAAAGTAGGAGAATATTGCATATTTTTCAAACTAGAAATTATACCAAACCTTGAGGGGCACCGAAAATTAAGTTAATTAACCATAAGAAAGTGTAAAGGAGCCGCTCCATGGGGGATAGGCTGGTCGGGTAACTCCATCTCCATGGGTCCGCATCAAGGTCTGCTCTTGTGTTGGACCTCCGGTAACCAATATTTACTGATTTTGGAGTTTAAAAGAAAAATAATTAACAAAATACAAAAGATACAAGTATAATTTCAAAAGAAACCATGCATATTTAATTTGATCGGATCCTTAAATTTAAAGTTCAATAAATCTTAACGGATCAATTTGATCCAGCTCAATTCGTGTAAAGATAAAATAGGTCATGCCTATTTTACCCTTACAATCTCCTCCTTTGTTGAACATTTCTGGTCAAATCAAAAGACAAGTGTTTATTCAACACCAATCAAATCATCTAACCTGCATTGGTTAGAAAATCACATCTCCCCATGAATTTGTGCAAGGTAAAAAATCAGAAACCATTACTAAGCACAAATCATGCACTCTCATGCATACAAAATCATCATCATCACCAGAAACACTTGATCTCTCAAAAATCCAAGATTTTGAAAAAACACAAGCAAGTGTTCACCAAGATTTGATCACACCACTTAGCAAAAACTGAGCACATCATATCCAGATTCAAAACCTCTTAGTTTCCCACAAAAATTAGACATCCACTAAATATTTTTTCAACATGGAGATTTTTGGAAATTGATTTGCACAGTTTGAGTTTAGGACAAAATTTCACCAAACTGATATACATACCAACAATGCATGTCCTAAAATTTTATGCCTAAAAAACATGATAACTAAAAGCTAGGCAAAAGAATAATAAAAAATGCAATCACACACAAGTGATAAAGACCAGATCAAAAGATGTAGTTCCTAATGTTGCTGCATTGGGAGATGCATTCGCCAAAATTGTGATTTTATTTTCAATTTTGCTCTTTCTTTTTTTTTTTTTTTAATTTTCTCAACCAAATTTCTCTCCCAAGATCATAAAATTTTCACAACAAAAATCCATAGGTACTTTATTTCCCTAGAAATATAGCTCTACTTTATTTCAAGCTATAAAAACATGCCACTTGGAACCTTTCACACTATTTACCAAGGGAAAGCAATTTTGCATTTTGATCAACCCATGAAATCCGAGGATTCATAGTCCCAAAAGAAAGGTGCCACAAACCTTGTTTATAGGTAGCTCTTTTCCGTTAGGTAGCTTTCACACTTTTTCAATTAAGGGGAGTCAATTTACTCAAGATCAACCCATGAGAACCTAAGTTCCATAGTACCTTGACAAATTGCAGCATCCCAAAAATTTCAAAAGGTAGCTCTTTCCTTTGTGGACTTTAAACATACTCAAGAACTTGGAGAGAGAGAGAATCATAACAATGAAACCACAACAGATTTTGAATGAAATTCCCAAGCAACCACAAGAGACACATACATGTGAGTCAATTGATCTAGAGTGTCCTCTAAAGACAAAATACAATCATGCCTAATTTTTTTTAAAAAAAATTTAATTAATTTTATATTTTTTGGCTAAGAGTAAAATCAAATGGCACACAAAAACACAAGAGATTTCCTAAGATTGAAAAATCTCTCAAAAACAAGACATTTGACAAATATATCAGCAAGATGATTTTCAGTCCCAACATGTTTAATGCAAACAATTTAGATATTCAACCAAGTCTCTAATAAAGTAGTGTCTTAAATTAATGTGTTTAGTTCGAGAATAATGAACTTGATTTTTGTGCTAAGCAAAATGCATAGGTGTTATCAAAAAACAAGGTTAACACATCAATGTGAACACATAATCTTTGATCATTTGAAGCATCCATAAAAGATTTAAGGCTTCTCTCAAAAATATTTTGATAAACATGCTAATTTTTGAGAATCAACCTTACCTCTTCTCCTTGTGTATATGTCATCATGAATATCACCTATCACTTGAGAGATTGGATGGTTTTTCTGAATACGGCTAGGAATGTCATGGCTGCAACCATTCAAATTGGACTGATTTTACGAATGTTCGGGACTGATTACGAAAGTTCGGGACTGTTTGAACCGCCAAGTTTACGCCCAATGTGTCTGCCGATGTTGCAACATTGGGTGACACATTGTGAATCACATTGGCTGAATTTTCGAATATGCGGGTTCTGTCGATCATGTGCGATTTGGTTTCGAATCTTTGGTTCGAAGATTTTGGAGGAGATTCATCATGGTATTCATCAATGGTTTCATAGAACCGCTTAGCACCAGGACATATATCAAAGGGTTCACAATATTTGGACTTGCCTTTGTCATTACTACCCTTAGGAACCCACATTTGTTTAACAGTTTTGGGTTGGTGATTTTGAAAAAATTTCTGATTTGTCTTCGAATGAGGCTTCCAATGTGTCTGCCAATGTTGCTGCATTGGCTGGCGCATTGACTGCTTCATACGGTTCTGCCTACAAGCTTTTCCAAAGAAATCTTGCCTTATTTCATTCTCATACATAGCCTTTTTCAGAAAACAAAAGGGTTGTATGTGACCAGGCTTATGGCAGAAGTGACAAACATAATTTTTCTTTCTTACTCTCGGTTTTTCACAGAAAACAGTTTCAGGAAAACTTTCATCGGTCTGTTTGGTTCCAGATGTTCCTTCTCCTTCTTTCACAAATACCTTAGGGACAAAACCAATACCTGGCCTGGATGTATTACCAGAATTCAGCAGATCATCAACCTTTTGTTTGCTAGAATTCCACTTGGTCATGGTCTCTTTTGCTTGAGTAAGCTGCTCCTTCAACTGCTCAATCTCCACATCCTTTCTGCTTAGCACACTCTCCAGCCTCACTATGCATTCTTTTTTATCCTCATTTGCCTTTTTTAACAGTTCATTTGCCTTACCAAGTAGTGTAACTTGGTGAGCTCTCTTCTCCCAATCCTTGTACAGCTCCTTGTACCCTTCCAGTCGAATCGTGTCTCCATCATCTTCGCAATTGTGGAATTAAAAGAAAGAAATCGTTCTGTTTGCTCAATGTCTCTCCCAATGTTGCTCCCGATGTTGCAACATCGGGTGACACATTGGCTGAAACATCTGCATTTTCGAATCGAGAATCACAAACAAGCATTCAAGGTGATAAGATCACCTGGATCTTCTCCATCACTATCACTCAAGGTTGCTGAAAAATTCAAGTCTTTCTTTCTTAATGTGTTTGCACATTGGTTAGCATAGTGGCCATAACCTTGACATTCTCTACATTGGATAGAATCAATGTTCTTACCATTGTAGGATGACTTTGATGCAAAAGGATTTGTGAAGGGTTTTTCTGGAGTTTGGAAAGAATATTCTTTGGAAACAAATTTTCCAGAATCGGGTTTGAAATTGTTTTTCGAGCTTGATGATAGAGTTCTATTTTGACTTTTATTTTTCAAAAAATTTTGAATTTTTTAGTCAATAGAGCAATTGATTCTTCTCCAAAATCAGACTCATCAATATCTTTTTGAATTTCAAGCAAATCACATGAGAGATCAATTGGTGCAGGCATAGCAATATTTTTCACAATGGGTGTGGAAGGTGATGAGACTCCTTTGCCTTTGTGTTTTATTTGATCGTTTAGGTTCAGTTCAAAGTTTTGAAGAATTCCAGCCAGTCTTTCAAAACCCATCTTGTCAATATCATGTGCTTCTTCAATTGCACATATCTTGACATTGAACCTTTCAGGCAAAGTTCTCATCATCTTGCTGACAAGACGCTCATTAGTAATAGGATCTCCTAACGCAAGAGCAGAATTTGATAAATCAAGAAGTCTTCCATAATATGTCATTATGTCCTCAGACTCATGCATCCTAGTGTTTTCAAATTGAGTGGTTAGCATTCTTAGCTTAGAAGAACGAACACTGGCAGGTCCTTCACATAAGGTCTGAAGGGCCTCCCACACATCTTTGGCATATTCATAATTTGCTATTACCCTAAAAGAGTTAGCATCTAAGGCTTTATAAATAGCAGACAAGGCTTTTGAGTTAAAAGAAGCATTGTTCCTATCATCATTGGTCCACTCAGATTCTTTGGTGATTTTGATATCACCATCCGAATCTACAGTTTTAGGAGGACTCCAACCATTTAAAACAACAAGCCATGCTCTTTCATCAATGGATTTGATGAAGATGCGCATCTTGACTTTCCAAATAGAATAATTAGCATTTGTGAGAGTAGGAGGACGAACCACGTTCTCATACTGAGAATCCATCACGACTTTAAACAGAATCGACTCTTAGTGATATCAAGAGAAGGCTCTGATACCAATTGAAAGAACGTGATACCACGGATTCTCAATATGTGTCAATGAGATTGTCAATGTTGCACTGATTGTTGCAACAATGGCAATAACAATGATAACAGAAACTAATATCAAAAGTATAGCAGCGGAAGTATTGAATTCAAACTTTATTTCAAGCAGAATTAAGTAGACAGAAATTAACCAAAAACAATCTACAAGTTTAGTACTTGTAGATCAAGCCTCAAGGCCACACAAAATTTACTAAAATCAATAATGTTTTACAATGAATAACTTAGCAAAAATTCTCACAAGATATAGTATCTTGGAGAATCAAAAATCTCACATAAACAACTAAACCAAACGTGGGAAGAAAGAACAAAAGAAAACAACTTCCTGATGACAGAAAAAGGAAGCACACAAAATCAGTTCTTCAATGACTTAAAGAAGCTGTTGATGTTGCACATCAGAAGCTTCAAACATCATGCGTTCATATGGAAGAACTGCTCACAGAATGCTCTCAGTGTATGGCATTTTGATCTCCTCTCTCAAGCTCACAGTTTATTCCTTCTGTTTTTCTCGCTTAAGCTCCGTGCCTTGATTCTCTCTTGTCAGCTCTTGATGTCAGCCCACCAGGCCACGGATTCCATCCTCCATAAATAGGCACCCCTCTCCTATAGAACACGGCACAAGAAACCTTCCTACTAGGAAAGAGATTAGCTATAAAACTGCAAGATATCTTTCCTAACAAAACTATGATACATAGAATAACTAAATTATTTGCAGAGATTTAGTTACCAAAAATATATTTGATTTTCAATTCGGAATATTGTAATATTCAAAACAATAAAGAAGTGTTTTACTTAAATTGTTTTTCTTCATTAATAAAAAAATAATGTGGAGAAGATAGAAAGATACTATCAATTAATGAAATAAATTGACATTACAAAAAGTATTAAATAAGTGAAATAATATTAAATATAGACTTTGTCAAAAAAAAAAAAAAAGGTGGGGTGCAAATAGCAATTCTTAAAAACAATTGAATTAAAGTTGATTATCTAAGTCGTCATATAAAAAGTATATACAATGTAATTTAAAAGAAATATTGAGACAAAAATAATATTAAAACTTAGCTATTCAAATATTTTCAATGTCTCATTTATATTGGTCACCAAACAAAAGTTTGTTATTTGATAATCTATTAATTATAACTAAAATAAAAACCACTATTGCTATGTGACAGTTTTCTGTGAAGTGTAAAAAAATTTAAAAAATTTATGTGATGTCACGTGTCACCCTCTTATAAATTGTAGTTTTTTTTTTACTCATAAAATTTTTATCACATTTGATTTTGTAATTAGTTTAGGATAAATTTTATACGGTTAGTTATGATAAGTTTGATATTATCACAATTGATTTCAAAGTCTTAGAGATAAAAAGTTAGTTTTTATCACATTTGATATTATCACAATTGTTGCGGATAGATTTTATCAAATTTGAAATGGTAAAAGTTTTTTACTTTAATTAAATGTTCAATGTTGCTGCCACGTGTCATTTTTGAAATGATAAAAGTTTTTTCTTTTTTCAAAATCGATTACATTAAGATAAAAATTCTAATTCTAATTAGATATGATAAAATTCCTAAAACTAATTTGATAAGATAAAACAGATTTAGGATATAGTTTTACGAGAAAATTTATGATAGAGATTTAGGATTTTTTTTGTATTTTTTTTTTTCAAATATCGCTTAATTAAACTAGATTTTATCCTATATAATTTATACAAGTTTAATTTGACTAAAACTTTTCTATTTCCATCTTTTTTTATTTTCATAATTTTTAATTTATACAAATTATCCACGAGATAATTCTATATTATTTGTTATTCTACTAATCTATATTTATTAATTATTAATTACTAATATATTAATTATCTATCAACTATTATTAAAAAAAGTCGTTGTTGTCACATGACGACTTTTTGTTGTACGCTTAAAGTTTAAAAAGAATTATATGCTTCCACGTGTCACCTTCTATACAAGTTTATAATTTTTTTTCCTATCAAAAATTAAAATCAGATAAATTTTAAAACTGGTGCCTCCTTTATATATGGTAAAAGTTTTTTTATACCTTTTTTATTTCCAAAATCGGTTAATACCGGATATATTTTATAAAATTTGATTTAAACACGTTTCACTTTATTAGAACTCCAATTTTACGATAATTTTTTTGAGGATATATTTTATCGATTCTCATATATTTTAATCTTTCAATTACATAACTATATGATCAATTTTGAATATTTACCTTATTTTTTGTTTTTTTCTTCAAATTATTCTAATTAAAAAAATTATTTATTTATTACAAGTTTAGAAAGTCATCTTATTATAAACAAGTTTTGCAAATAAAACAAAAATTATTAAAACCATGCATATGGTATTAAATATATCTATATATTTTTTTTTTCATGGTAAAAGTTTTTTATTTGCGGATAGATTTTATCACATTTGATTTTAACGTGTTTCATCAATTCTAATGGTAAAAGTTTTTTAATTTACCATTTTTTGTTTATAATATCGGTTTCTACCCGATAGATTTTATCACATTTGATTTAGACAAGTTTAATTTGATTAGGACTCCTCAATTCTCATGGTAGAAGTTTTTTAATTTTTATTATTTTACCAAAACTTGATCAATTTAAAATAGATTTTATCTAATTTGATTAAACGTTTTCCACCAACACCACAAACAACCACTACGAAATAGCTTGCAAATTAAATCTACAAAATTGGCATGGATTTTCGGTTTGATGATTCAATGTGATCTCACTTTTTTTTTTGATTTATTAATTATGTGGGCATCTTGCTGTTGTTGGTTCATTCAAATAACTTACAAATTCTATCTACAAAATTAAGTTTCATAAACAATACTAAGTCAACCGTGCATCGCACGGGTAATAACCTACTTCCTAATAAATGTTTAGCAGCGATTGTTTAATTTTGAATTTATATCTAAGCCCGTTATTTAGTTAATTAATGAACATTATTTATCTTGTAAATATTAAACTTAGAAGTATAAAATTATGGAAAGGTAAGCGTTATTAACATGTTTATTTATAATCTATACACTTACCTTGTACATACACACCACATCTAACATCTTCATTCTTCTTTGCAAATCTATTGAAATTCTAAATACACCCCACCTAATAATTCCCTATTTTACCCTTCTTCTCGTACATGCCTCTATTCTCTCTGCTTTTCCCTCGTCTTCCACCTCTTTCTCTTTCCCTCTCCTTTATTTTCTTTCTTCCTCCAAGCTCCAACCCATGAATGACATCCTCCTCCCCCCTAATTTTTTTCTCTCCCTCGTCTTCCACCTCCATTTAACATACACACGTGTCTAAGGTTCATGAATGGCATCCTCCCCCCCGCCCTCTAAATTTCTCAAGCTCGCCCCACTTCCTACTCCAAGCTCCTAGCTCGTTGATTTCTCTAGTGAAAAAAAACCTTCGAAAAATCATGAAATGTGTTGTTCGGTCCTGATTTGTCAAACATTATAAGCACTGTTCCGTTGGAAACTTGGTTTCAAACTAACTTGAATAAGCTAGTCATGTAAGGGAAAAAGTGGGAATCCCACATTGGGAATAAGATGAAACAAGCTCTACTTTATAAAGTAAAGCTTCGAGGCTTTATTTTCGGCCTTTGGGCCACTACACTTTTGTGTAGGAAGGAAGACCTAGCTAAGTGCAGGTCCAAACACGCGCGCGCGTACCGCCGCCCGCCCGTCCCGACCCGGCTCGACTGGCTGGTTGGTTGGTCGGTCGGCCGGCTTGCTTGCCTGCCTGAACCTTATCTTTTTGCGACCAGTTCAAGTGTGTGTGACCCTTTTGAACCTTTTCTGAACCTTTAAAGACATAACAGGTTTGGTAGCCTTTGACAGTTACGGACAATTATGTCTGAAACGGTGTGTCCATTTCAGACAGCCGCAACTGCTACGGTTGTGTCCGTTTTCGGACAGCCAACTGCTCCCAACTTCCATCTCCCAAACTGCCATACATATACTGCATCAAACCACTGATTTTGGCACTGAAAAACTCTCCTCTTTCTGCACTACCTTCTGCCCTAATACAGAGATACAACAACGTGTTTGATTCGCTCGGTGACTGAAGCTTGGTGGATTGGCCTTTTCAATCACGTAAGTATCCTAAACCCTGGGAGACTCACTGGCAACACCTGTCCTCTCCGCTTACGGGGCCAGTTTTTGTCTTAAGGGAAGAGCTTAAGTGTCTTGAGGATCTTTAACTTTTTGTGCACACACACATTGCTAGAAATAGAAACAAATCAGGTCATACCCCCCTAACAATCTTAAGACAAAAAAATATGGCTTGGTGTTTTCGTTTCCAGCAACAGTACAGATCCTCTTCTTCTTCTAGTATCATATTCTGCATACTATTATAGTCTATTAATAGGTTCTGATTCTCTGATTCTACATGCTGTTATAGTCTGTTAACAAATTCCGTTTATTGCACTCATCTGTTTCTGCTCAAAACTTCAGAACATACATTAATATGCTTCTGTTTTAATCTGTTTAAGATACAGATTCTGCATCAGTTTTAAAAACCTGTAATCAGCCATAATCCATACAAACTATAAGGGCCTATCATCATGTTTATGAAAGTGTGCATTCAGCCTGTTTGTATTACTGTAATCAGCCTGATAACGGTTTGGTTTTGAAACTGTAATAACATGTTTAACATATTCATTACCTTAATAAAAACACACTGATCAGCCAATTTTTAAAAATCTGATCAGTCACTTTTCCTGTATTTAAATCAGTTTGTTCTGGATTTAAATCAGTCTGCTTGTATGCTTATTGATTACATAATACCATTCAGTTTTAATCTGAATCTGTCCACAGTACTAATCTGTTTATGTCACAGATTCTAATTCAGACCACTATATTAATTTGTTAATGTTACAGATTTTATACATCAGTGTAGAGATTCAAACCATATTAATTTGTTCATGTTACAGATTCTGATTCAGACCATATGTAATAATCTGCTTATGCTACAGATTCTGTTAGTATTTGGTTTTGATACTGAACAACACACTAATCAGTTTTGGTTTTGATACTGATCATTCTAGTTTTTTTAAAAAAACTGCATTTATAATCTGTTTGTGCTAACACATTCAGCGTTTGATTAAGTATAACACACTGATCAGTTTGGTTTTGAAACAGTAAAGGCATGTTTAATCAGCCTGTTTCTGGAACTGGATAATATCTTATTATTACTTAGTATCAATAGTCTGTAATCAGCATATTTTGATTAATACTTGATTGTATTAATTATAGTGCTTTAATCAGACTGCACATGAGAGTCTATTAAAATCTGGTTGCTAATTGTATAGAAACAATAGTGTTTCATATAACTTAGCATAAGACTAATCATGTTTTGTGTACAGCATGGCTTCCAACTCTGGAAAGGAACCCGCTGCTGTACAACAACCCATGGCAGAAACTCAAATGATGCATGCCACTGTTCACACTCATGGTGAACGCCCGGAAAAATTTGCTGGCAAAGAATTCAAACGCTGGCAGCAAAAGATGCTCTTCTACCTTACGACATTGAACCTGTCAAAGTGCCTGAAGGAAACAACCCTTATCTTGAAAGAAGGGGAAACAGACCGAACCACCGTGGCCGCTGTCGAGTCATGGAAACACTCCGACTACCTTTGCAGGAACTACGTCTTAAATGGACTGGATAACTCGTTATACGATGTATACAGCCTATTTAAGACAACCAAAGAACTTTGGGAATCATTGGAAAAGAAGTACAAAACTGAAGATGCCGGCTCGAAGAAATTCGTAGTTGCTAGGTTTTTAGAATTTGTTATGAATGATTCCAAAAGTGTAATGACACAGGTTGAACAACTCCAACTAATCTTGCACGAGATAGCAGCCGAAGGGATGCTAATTTCATAAGCATTACAAGTTGCGGCAATGATCGAGAAGCTACATCCCGCGTGGAAGGACTTCAAAAACTATCTCAAGCATAAGCGTAAAGACATGTCATTGGAGGATTTGATTATAAGGCTAAGGATTGAGCAGAATAACCGGGTCGCCGACAAGAAGCAGCTTCGCCCATAGAAAAGGCACATGTGGTTGAGCAGGGCTCCAAGAACGGGAAGCGTAAAAGCTCCGGGGAAGGGACGTCCAAGCATCACAAATACAAGTTCAAAGGCAAGTGCCTCAACTGCGATAAGAAAGGCCATAAAGCTGCAGAGTGCCGAGGAAAGAAGTGAATCCGCAAAGAAGCCAACGTGGTTGATGAAGACATCAGCATGATCTGCGTGGTTTCCGAGACAAACTTGGTCGGCACGGGTCGTGAATGGTATGTGGACACCGGGGCACACGTCACATATGCAGCGATGCAAAGATGTTCTCATCCTACTCCAAAGTGACGTTCGGCGAGAAGCTATTCATGGACAACTCCCCCACCTCTGAAGTAGAAGGAAAAGGGCAAGTGAAATCAAAAATGACCAGCGGACGAGAATTGGTGCTCACCAATGTCCTCCATGTCCTGGATATCAGGAAAAACCTAATCTCCGACTCCCTTTTAATAAAGCATGGGTTCAAGTTGGTCTTCGAGTCTGATAAATTTGTACTAACTAAGAGTGGAGTTTTTATGGGCAAGGGTTACCTCAATGAGGGCTTGTTCAAGTGTAATGTAATGGTGGTAACCCCACCCAACAGTAGTAGTATTAATAATACATCATCTACATCTTCTTCTTACTTGCTTGAGCACTCTAATATTTGGCATCTTAGATTAGGTCATGTTAACCATGATTCTATACGACAATTAATGCAAATGGAATTAATTCCAAAAGCTCGAATCAATACTAAGGGAAAATGTCAAATATGCGTTGAGGCCAAACAAACAAGAACCTCCTTTCAAACAATACAACGTGACACTCGACCACTAGAACTAGTTCATAGCGACCTATGTGATTTTAAATCCATAGAGTCATGTGACGGGAAAAATTATTTCATCACCTTTATTGATGATAGCACACGTTATTGTCATCTTTACTTGCTAAATAGTAAAGACGAAGCGTTCGAGGCATTTAAAATGTACAAGAACGAAGTAGAAAATCAACTTGAGAAAAAGATAAAAATTCTCAAATCTGATCGAGGAGGTGAGTACGTACATCCTTTTAAAGACTTTTGTGTAGCACATGGAATAATTCATCAAGTGACTCCTCCTTATACTCCACTATCCAATGAGATTGCGGAAAGGAAAAATCGTACACTCAAAGAAATGATAAATTCATTACTAATTCAATCAGGCTTACCCGACGAAATGTGGGGGGAGGCAGTGCTCACAACAAATTACTTGCTCAAGAAGTTACCACACAAGAAATTGGAGCAAACTCCTTATGAATTATGGACTGGTCGAAAACCTTCCTACAAATTCATCAAAGTGTGGGGGTGCTTGGCCAAAGTGTCAGCACCATTACCTAAAAAGATGAAAATCGGTCCAAAAACCGTCGATTGTATCTTCATAGGATATGCAGCTCGGAGTAGTGCCTATAGGTTCTTAGTGCACAAGTCTGACAATCCAAATATTGAAGTAAATACAATATTAGAATCAAGAAATGTCACATTTTTTGAAAACATATTTCCATTAAAAAATAACCAAAATACTAATGGAAAACGCTCATTTCCTTGTAACACAAGCGAATATGAGAACGAGGCCCCCATGGACATTGGTCCCATGGACATAGTCCAAGAAGACCATTCAGCCGCACCGCATGATGAACCAAGAAAGTGCAAGCGGGCAAAAATAACTAAAACCTTCGGACCCGACTTTGTGACCACATTTATAGTGGACAATGAACCTCGCATGTTCAAAGAGGCAATGTCTACTCCCGAAGCTCCTCAATGGAAAGAAGTCATTAATGGCGAAATATCTTCCATTATGCAAAACCACATTTGGGAATTAGTTGATCTTCCCAAGGGGTGTAAGCCATTGGGGTGTAAATGGATTTTCAAAAGAAAATTAAAACCCGATGGTTCCATTGATAAGTATAAAGCACGATTAGTCGCAAAAGTGTTTAATCAAAAGGAAGGTGTTGATTATTTTGACACTTATGCCCCTTTAACCCGAATTACGTCGATTCGACTAATAATTGCTTTTGCAGCTCTGTATGGTCTTAACATACATCAAATGGATGTTAAGACTGCTTTCCTAAACGGGGAACTCGAAGAAGAAATCTATATGAATCAACCCGAAGGATTCATAGCTCCGGGCAACGAAACGAAAGTATGCTAATTGGTCAAATCGTTGTACAGATTAAAGCAAGCACCAAAACAATGATAAACGTTTTGATGATGTAGTACTTGCAAATGGGTTCAAGATCAACGAATGTGACAAATGTGTGTACGCCAAAAATACACAACATGGTTACGTCATTATCTGCCTCTACGTAGATGACATACTCATCATCGGCAATAACGACAACATGATCAAGGACACTAAGAAAATGTTGGCCAACAGGTTCGACATGAAAGATCTTGGGATAGCTAATGTCATCTTAGGCATTAAAATATCTAGAACATCCGAGGAGATCATATTATCACAATCTCATTACATCGAGAAATTATTTGAGAAATTCAGCAATGGTGATAATAGTATCGCAAAAACTCCAATTGACCCAAACTTTCATCTCAAAAAGAACCTACACGAAAGTGTATCTCAAATTGAATACTCCCTTGTAATTAGAAGTCTAATGTATCTCACGAATTGCACGCGACCAGATATTGCCCAAACAGTTAATCGTTTGAGCAGATTTAATAGCAATCCCAGACATGATCACTGGAAGGCTATTGTAAGAGTCCTTAGGTACCTTCGATACACTAAAGACTATGAGTTGCACTATTCCAAGTATCCAGCAGTAATAGAAGGTTATAGTGACGCCAACTAGATATCTGACACTAACGACTTGAAATCCATAAGTGGATTTGTATTTGCACTTGGGGGTGGTGCTATCGCATGGAAATCGTCCAAACAGACTTGCATCGCAAGATCTACAATGGAATCAGAATTTATCGCTTTAGATAAAACAGCGGAAGAAGCCGAATGGCTATGTAACTTCCTAGAAAATCTTCCAGCATGGCCACAACCAGTGTCAGCTATATGCATCCATTGCGACAGCCAAGCCACAATTGGAAGGGCACAAAATAATATGTATAACGGTAAATCGCGACACATACGAAAGCGTCACAATATCGTTAGGCAACTTCTCTCAAATGGAGTGATCACCATCGATTACATTCGATCGAAAAACAACCTAGCGAATCCACTAACTAATGGTCTGTCTTGAGAGAAAGTATGCAACCCATCGAAGGGAATGGGCCTAAAGCCTACGAAATAAAGAATAATTTAACGGCAAACCCCACCTAGCTGATTGGAGATCACATGGTCTAGGTTCAGAGGGACAGCCCAACTAAATTAATCTCCAAGACAACACTACGGGACTTAAGTCCTACCCATTCCTATGGTGACACACACTAGTGTCATATGTCATGATAAAGGATAAGTTTTGCTTTTAATGGTTGTGGGTTCCCGGAACTGTGTGCCCGCGCCCCGCGCGTCCTTGGATAGGGGTGCGCGTACATGCGGATGCGGGACACCACTGCTCTCATTTTATCCTCCCTTGTTTAGGGGAAGACGAAATTAAAAGTACGAGAGGAGTGCTGTCTAAGATAACACGTTTGAATACGCCTCGGTTGCCTTTAGTGGATTTTTGGTCCAATATGGGAGCTTTGGGTTTTCTACATCAAGTTATCCCTTGTTTATGGGATACCAGGATATAGGAATACATCACCCTTTCATTCCCATTCTCCCTTTTTTAGGGAAAAACGGAAAAGTGCAAGAAAGGATTGTTGCGAGGCCCCACTATGGATTTTATGAAAATAGCCTTATGGCCTATTTCGGATCACTATGGGTGCTTTGGGTTTCCTACATCAAGTTATCCCTTTTTTAGGGGATACCAGGATATATGAATACATCACTTTTTCATTCACATTCTCCCTTTTTTACTAGAAAACGGAAAATTGCAAGAAAAGATGTTGCGATGCCCCACTGGATCCAAAATATTTTATAGAGTCGCCATCTTTATTTTAAGGAATAAATAAAGCAAAACCAAAAAAAGAAAACCAGAGATTGTAAAACGGGTTCGGAGGCTAAGTTACGAGTAGGGAAGGTGCTAGGCACCCCAACTCGCCCTTTCGGTCTCAAAAATAGTTTTTGGCTAAAGTATGTTTTTGTTATATTTATTTAGCAAATAAATAAAGCATTTAAAAGACAGGAAATAAAAACAAATACATCCGCGACTACATTATTTACGGACTTGCAGCCGTCTTTTTACAAATAGTTACAAATATACTTAAAAATATTTGACCATAATAATGGCTCTTTTTAGTGCTATTTCTAACTAAATCCGGGCAGCACAACGGCTTACATTTTTATATTAGGCTGGATGGAAAATAGCACTTTTTACAAATAAAAATTTAAAATTTACTTACTAGCGGACTAGGGTGTGCTCGCCTCGTCCTTCGAGGAGATGGAGTCTTTTTTGATGAAGTGGTGTGGGGATTCTGCGTAATAATCGCCGAAAGGTTACTTTTTGCCTCGGGATTCGGGTAGAGTAACGGCTTATTTTAGTTGTTTTGGTTGTTTGAGGAAGGCGGAAATCGGGCAGAATAACGGTTTATTTCTTGTTGATTTGGCCTTTTAAATCGGGTAGAGCAACTGCTCTTTCTGTGATTTTTGGACCGGGAAAATAGGGTGGAAACCTAGCTGGGGGGCTAAGACTCACTTTAACCGGTGAGTTTTAAGTTTGGAGGAGATTTGGCGGGGTTTCGAGGCTTTGGAGAAGGATCGCCACTATCTCACTTCGCTCTCTATTTCTCCACAAATAACAACGATGCAAAGAATTCTTCAGGGAAGAAAAGTTATGTCTAAAAGTGAACCTTGAAAGCTCTATTTATAGCCTGGAGAGAGGACACCGAGGGAATTACATTTTCTCTCTTCGTGCTCCATTCAGTTGTACACAACACCGAGGATTTTGCACATTACGGCGAACTATAGCTGTCCTGTAGCAGTTTGGGAGCACTGTAGCTTCAAACCTGGCGCCACCCCTTAACAATCTGGGCGCCACCCCCATTTCATCCATGGGTGGCGCCAACTTAGCTTTAGTAGTTTTATTTTTGGCACCTTGGCATTTCACCTGCTTTTGCATCTTGCTTTGTCCTTTTGCATTTTCAACCCTCAGAACTTGACATTTGTTAAGTTTTAATGTTTTAATATCTCATGTCATGTTACATACCGTGGGTACGAAATTGGGGTGTCTACAATGGTTCCTATGACTTGACTCATCAAGCGGAGTTCGACGTAACAACTCCTTATAGGCAATCACCTATGTGAATGTAAGACTGGCCGGTCTTATGAGAATTATGAGGCTGAAATTCTCTAACAAACATTCACAGAACTAGGTATCGTTCAGGACAAAAAGAACACAAACGAAGAATCACACCCTGTATGAGGTTAGCTGTGTGATTGATATTGTCTTGGTTGACATCAAACACTAATCAGTTCAAGACACTCAAGTCACTAATTAGTAAGTCATCCCGATAGTATATCGTAAGGAAAGGTTCAAAGCCAAAAGCCACCTATTCTAGTATAGTTACTCTCGGTTGTATCTCTCAGAAATATCAATATGTCATCAACTTACATGATATCTCATTCAATGTGGGGGATTGTTGGAAACTTGGTTTCAAACTAACTTGAATAAGCTAGTCATGTAAGGGAAAAGTGGGAATCTCACATTGGGAATAAGATGAAACAAGCTCTACTTTATAAAGTAGAGCTTTGAGGCTTTATTTTCGGCCCTTGGGCTACTACACTTTGTGTAGGAGGGAAGACCTAGCTAAGTGCAGGTCCAAACACACGCCAAGCCGCCCGCCACCCCGCCCGCCCTTCGCCGGGCCGGGCCGGGGGTTGTTGTTAGTTGGTTGGTCGGTTGGCCGGCTTGCTTGCCTGCCTGAACCTTATCTTTTTGCGACCAGTTTAAGTGTGTGTGTGTGACCGTTTTGAACCTTTTATGAACCTTTAAAAGCGTAACGAGTTCGGTAGCCTTTCGATTACATTATGTCCGAAACAAATGTGTCCGCTTTGCATACCAAGAATCGCTACTTGACTGCTCGCTGACAATCAACTGCTCCCAACTTCCATCTCCCAAACGCCATACATATACGGCATCAAACCACGATTTTGGCACCGAAAAACTCTCCTCTTTCTCGCACTACCTTCGCCTCGATACGTAGATACAAAGAAGATGTTTGATTCGCCCGTGATCGAAGCTTGGTGGATTGGCCTCTTCAATCACGTAAGTATCCTAAACCCCGGGAGACTCACCGGAAGCACCCGTCCTTTCCGCTTACTTGCCGCTTTTTGTCTTAAGGGAAGAGCTTAAGTGTCTCGAGGATCTTTAACTTTCACACACACACACCGCCTGGAAATAGAAACAAATCGGGCCATACTCCCAACATGTTCGGCCATCATGTGCTAACACCGGCATTGTTCGGTTATCATTTGCCAAGCATCAAAGCATTGTTAGGCTAGTCTTAGCCGAATATTATTCAATGTAATTAGTTTTAAGAGCTATTTAGTCTTTTTTCATTCATGGCATTCTGTAATTAAATGAAAGGGGTGCTATTTTTTATTGTTAGAGGAAGAGTGTACATTACGTAGACAAAACAAGGATGAATTGAAAAGACATCCTAAAACTTTGCAGTATTTATGTAGAATATGAGTAGAAGCACAAATAGTACGTCACTACAGTCGTACTCGATTCCATACCGGTCTCATATAAAGCGAATGTATATTAGATAGACTCCTTAGTCCTTGTGCATATGCATACTTTTGGATCCCCCCATGTGCTACTAAACGTACGTTCCCATCTGATAATGTGTTTAGTGAAATCTTTTTTTATCATAAGGCTGGATCTACAAGCATTGCTTGTAAATTGTTTGATGATATACTTCTCTGTTTTATTACTACTTTATTAGATTAAAGTATTCCGCTATTTACTTCATTTGTTATCTGGTCAATGCACATTTGGTTGCAATTGCATCAGAAGCTGCATTGACAGTTTTCTTAGAATCCTAGCTACTATTACACTTTTAATTGGTATCGAAGTCTCCTCTTAACTTCCCTAAGAGAAGATTCTGGTTGTAGTCATGATGGATTCTCAGTATGAGAATGTTATTCGCCCTCCTACCTTGACTAATGTGAGTTATTCAATTTGGAAAGTTAAAATGTGTATCTTCATCAAATCAATTGATGAGAGAGCGTAACTTGTTGTTCTGAATGGTTTGACTCCACCTAGGACCACTGATAATGACGGTGCTGTTAAAATCACCAGTGAGGCAAATTGGTCCACTGAAAATAGAACTACAGCCTCATTTAATTTCAAGGCTCTTTCAGTCATATACAAGGCCTTGGATGCCAACACCTTTAGGGTTATTGCTAATTATGACTATGTTAAGGATGTTTGGGAGACCCTCCAAACCCTATGTGAAAGTCCTACTAGTGTTCGTGCTTCCAAACTTAGAATGTTTACCACATAATTTGAGAACACTAGAATGAATGAAAATAAGGATATTATGTCTTACTATGGTAGATTGTTTGATATTTCCAATACTGCTCTTTCTTTAGGTGATCCTATCACCAATGAACGTCTTGTTAGCAAGATGATGCGCACTCTTCCTGAAAGATTTGATGCCAAAATTTGTGCTATTGAGGAACTTCATGACTTTAATAAAATGGGCTTTAATAATTCTTTTAAAAAAAATAATAATAGTTACGACGTCAATAAAACAAAAAATATATATGATGGAAGTTATTAAAATCAAAATAATTTACAAAACAAAAATAATAGTTAATGGTAAAAATAATTTTATTATTTTGATTTTAGCTTATTTTCTTCTCAGAAATTTCTTTATTCATAAAATACAAATATAATTTAATAAAAGTAATCATTCAAAAGGAAGAACGTATTTGAGTTCAGATTCTATGTGCAGGGCGAAAAAAATTAAAGTTTGTTCGAAGATATTAATTATACAGAGTTTTTGAATAGTATAAAGTGTTCGGGGTTGTCAAGCCATGAATTAACACTTAAAATTAGTGTTCCAGTAATGCTATTGAAACGCTGACCATACCGCAGGGTTGTGCAATGGAACAAGACTAATCATCATAAATCTTTGGGATCACATTGTTGAAACAACTTTTTTGAAATGAAGCAATGTTGGAGAAAATGTTTATATCCCAAGATTGTCATTAACTCTATCCGATGTAAGATTGTCTTTCAAGTATCAAATAAGACAATTTACATTACTGGTATCATATACAATGACAATTAACAAGTACCAAAGTCAATAATTGCATGTAAGTCATTTTTTGAAAAAATCAAGATTTAGCCATGTAGGTTATATATCGTAGTTTCTGTAGTAACAAATTATTTTGATTTAAAGATATTGATAAGCGGTGAAGATGAAAAACCAACTAATAAGACAGCAAATGTTGTGTATAAGGAAATTTTTGAGAATCTATAATGATTAGTGATATACTTATGTGTAATTGTTAATAAACCGTTTCTCTTTATTTTGTTATATACAATTTAGTTGACATGCGCTAAACGCACTAGTTAAAAATACTAGTTAGTAATAAAATATATATATATATATAACTCGACTTCACAATTAATCATTTTAGGGACATACTGAGACCTGCTACAATGGAGTAACAATAAGGAGCAATGGGTAGATCCTTCAAAATTGAGTGGTTAAAAACTTAAAATAGGGAAAGAAAATTTGGGGAGCCTCCGATGCTACAGGATCTTGGAGTATTTTTGCAAGTTCAAGTGGCCAAAAATCTCTTCTTTTTTTCCAAGTTTTAACCATTTTTCACAATATATATATATATATATATATATATATATATATATATATATATATATATATATATATATTATCTACCAATAAAGGGTTGATTTGCTTTATTTGAACATCAAATTAATTATCTAAAATTGTATAACCAAAATTATTTATTTATATAAAGTTATTGAAATTTGTACTTTGTGCGGATATCTTATGATATGTTTAGGTTATATTTTATTTATTTATTAAATTAATGGATAGCTTAGGAGTAAATGCTGCTCCTTGTACTTGTTCTGGACCTAATCTGGTATTGCAAGTAGTGGCATTTAATTGGGATTAAAATTCAATCATGACATTGCAGAAGAGGGGGTCATAGTTGGAAAAAATGGTGTCGTGGTGGGGTGGACGTGGTTGACAGAGTTTATAATTAATTTTGAAAATAACGTGAGCTATACTTAGTACCACTAGTCTCCTATATTGCAACTCCAACAAATCAAACATTTCAGTGACCAGATTTTTTGGAGTTGGGACATATTAATCCTTCAATATTCTACGTATACAGAAAGATGTTTTAATCCATAACATTTACTTGACCCTCCATATGGTCCCTTTCGACAATAAAGACTATGTATGTATGTATATATATATATATATCGATGAACTCGTCTTAAATCCTGGTCACGAGTCAAACACGTGTATCTTCACGTGGAATGCAGGGACTAGGAAAAGTATCACCATGGTTGAGAATAGCTAATTCCTTTCGATCAGGAATCCTTATGCAAGTCTGACTGATCAGTGAGAAAGGCCTCGTCCAATCGACAGATAATCATCTTGAACACAACTAATGTATAATTCTCAAGTCCGAGATTTAAGTCATGACTGTTATTTACGCGATCAACTCGCATTTATGGTCATGAAGGCCGAAAATCTCTCCACAATGATTACTCAACCCGGATTTTACTCCAAATACTTCATTTGAAAGGTACGCTCATTTTTACACACCGAAACTCTGTCATTTTTGTTTTCTACAAACTTAAGACTTACTCTCAATCCGGAGGGATTTCGCGAGGCTCTACCATGCATTCCTTCTAAGGTGTCTTTGTTTTGACAGATTTTTACAAGTTCATATCCTTACATAAGCTCAGATATCATACGATCCGTGTAGCGAATATACCCAATATATAATATATATATATATATATATATATATATATATATATATATCAACTTTGTGCCTAAAACTCATACTCCCTCCGCTTCTGAACAAAGAGTTTATTATTTCATTTTGGATGTTTCATTTAAAAAATCTACTTTCAAATATTAAGTGCATAAAAGTGTCATTTTTA
>JABEVN020000281.1:0-36936 GCA_013146195.2 Codonopsis lanceolata | reverse complement strand
ACGCCCCCGAGACGCCTCCGCCGAGTTCCATAGTTATCAAAGTCATGTGTATTACTACAACTAAGATAAACTACTTCCCCACCGTGGCCATCGATGGAGGGTGTGTGTGCAAACCCGCACGCGATCCATCGCGATCACGAATCTCACAATTTGTGAAGACGATGTATCGTCCCACCAAAGACTCACCGCATCGACGCCACTGGACTCAAACCCAGCACAAGTAATATATACTCATATGCTCAAAACAAGTAGGTAAACACTCTACCATCAAACTAGTCATGCAATTCATCCACAACTAGCATAAATATCACAACCGAGAATCATATAAGCTTTCTTAATCAAGTGTGCTTCACACACTTCAAAACTTCTTGGAGGTTCGACCTCCATAAATTCTACCCAAAATTCCGTAGGACTTAAGATTATAGTTCATAGGATTCATACTAACCGAAGGTTGACTCCGTTGAGTCAATCTAAACTTTCCAGAAAATTCAAGGAATAGAAGCATGGGCTTCAACATCCCCATATATTCATAACTATCGCCAAAACCATAATCCCAATGTTCAATAAACTCACATAAACCCCACAAATTACTTAACAATGCAACTTAGAACAAATTGGCCATCTTGTGCATAAATTCATTCAAGTCACCTTACCAATCATAATTTCCAATTCATGATTAAATCATACAACATGGTTTAATATACTCTATTAAGCATATAAAACATAGGAATCAAGCTCACAACAATAATTTGCAAGCTAAAACATAATTAGGGCAAAACACCCTCCAAGTATCTCTCCTAAATCAACTTCAATACTCATGGATAATTCACATAACCAAGTTCAATAGGCTATTTAGAACATGAATTTCACATAAATCATGGTCTCACATAGGTTCAATCAACTCTACCATCAATTTGAAAACCTAGGGTTCATGCTTCTCTACAAACCCTAACAATGGCTTCCATTGACCTCACATTGCACAAATGGTTGTTTCCCTAGGGTCAATGGAGCCCAAAAGAAAAGGAAGAGAGGTAGAAACTTACTCAAAATCAGCCTCATAAACTGTCAAACCCGAATCCAAGAAGTGGTGTCTTTCTCCTCACCTCTCTCTTCAAGCTCACGGGTATGGAATGGGGAAGAAGACTCCTAGCAATGGCTTCCAAGCTCAAGCCCTTCAAAACCCTAGAAATCACCTTCTCAAGCTTCCTCTCTGGTTGGGTTGAAGTGTTCGCAGAAGACGCAAAGGGAAAGGGGTCGTATCTGTTCGGCCGAATAAGAGAGAATGTGCGTTGGTTTTTGGTTTTATAAGGGGGATTAATTCTCTTAATCAACCCACTAATCCACCTCTAAATCCTCTAATAATGTTTAGGACTAGTATTAGGCTAAGTAAATGGGTTAAGGTTAGGTTTAGATTGGGTTTAAGTGGTTAAAATTCGGACAGCGCACAAAAAGGTTGAAAATCCCGTATGCTGCCTTCAGGGACCTCTTGCGGTCGCTAGCATGAAGATGATGCGACCGCATCAATGCTTCATACTCCAATTCCACTTCTGTTGATTCCTTGCTCGGTCCCGGACTCTCCCGCATGCATTCTCGAGTCCTTCCAAGCCAAAAATGGTCTACAGTTCAACCTTAATGTCCTCCAAATCATAATCAAAGAAACCAAGCTTCAAATCCCAATCAAACAAGGCCAAGAACTCAAGCAAAACTCTCCCGAACGACAACTGAAAAAGTCAAACGAAGAAGGGTTATCGCTAGAATCAAACTAGCAACCAAACCGACGATGCAACTAGCATCCAACAAACATCCAAGGCATGAAAATGATATTATAAATGCCCTCTAACAATAATCCATGTGATAACAACATAAATCACAAACCCGAGATTCAAAGCATCTCACGAAAGAAAAATGCATACGTGCATCTCAAACGACGTCAACGATCATGCTATTGACTCTAAACATATACGGGAGCTAAATAAACATATTTATGATGATTATAAGTGTATGAATCCATGCATAACACAAGCAAGCAACATTTTAGGGTGTTACATTCTCCCCTACTTTAAGGAATTTAGCCCCTAAATTCTTACCGTGGTCAACAAACAAATGAGGATACTTCTCTCGCATCTCCAACTCGGTCTCCCAAGTCGCTTCCTCGATCTCATGATTCTTCCAAAGGACTTTCACCAATGGAATTCTCTTGCTCCTCAAAACTTGCTCTTTCGTGTCAAGTATCTTCACCGGCTGCTCAACATAAGACAAGTCCGGCTGAAAAGTAATCTCCTCATACTCAAGAACATGGGAATCATCCTTAAGATATTTACGAAGCATAGACACATGAAATACATTATGAATTTCCGACAAAGACGGCGGTAAAGCCACCCTATATGCCAAACTCCCAACTCGCTCCAAAATCTCAAAAGGTCCAACGAACCTCGGTGATAATTTCCCCTTCTTTCCAAATCTCTTGGTACCCCTTCTAGGCGATACCTTAAGAAACACAAAGTCTCCAACCTGAAATTCCAAATCTCTCCTTCTATTATCCGCATAACTTTTCTGTCGACTTTGAACAGTGAGCAATCTATCTCGAATTAATTTCACACTCTCAACTGACTGCTGAACAATCTCTGAACCCCATAATTTTGCTTCTCTAACCTCGTCCCAACAAATAGGAGATCTACACCTCCTCCCATAAAGAGCCTCATACGGTGTCATCCCGATGCTCGATTGGTAACTATTGTTGTACGCAAACTCCGCCAAAGGAAGGTGAGTATCCCAACTCCCTTTAAAATCAATCGTACAAGCCCGTAACATATCCTCAAGTATCTGAATCATTCTCTCGGACTGTCCGTCTGACTGAGGATGAAAAGCTGTACAAAAATTCAACTTGGTCCCCGTAGCTTCTTGTAAAGCCTGCCAAAACCTCGATGTAAATCTCGGATCCCGGTCTGGAACAATACTAACTGGAACCCCGTGCAATCTAATAATCTCCTGCACATACAATGCCGCTAACTGACTCAAAGAATAAGTCATAGCAATCGGAATAAAATGAGCCGACTTCGTGAGCCGATCAACAACAACCCAAACGACATCAAAACCTCTACGTGTATGCGGAAACCCCAAAACAAAATCCATCGTAACATGTTCCTATTCCCACTCCGGGATATCCAACAGCTGCAACAACCCCGCGGGTCTTTGGTGTTCCGCCTTCACCTGCTGACAAGTGAGACACCTCGACATATAATCCGTTATTTGTCGCTTCACATCATCAACTGAAGGAACACAAACTCTACTCTTGAAAGTCAAAAATCCATCTTGGTTCATCGTGAACTCATACTCCTTATCCCCACTCAAACCATAAACCTAGACTCAGTCTCCGAGTCTACTATCTTTAAAAAAAAACCAACCAAGAAGGCAAAAATCAAACTACCAAAAATCCCACCTTCACAAGTTCAAAAATTTTCAATAGCCATAATACTAAGCACTTTAGGTTGAAAATATCTTGACTCATACTTGAGTCGCATAGCACTCACAAATCCATGACTAATTAATTAAGCATGTGAATTCCAAATATATCATCGGAGCGTATTCGAGAGTTTTATAAACATAAGTCTCCCGAAACTATTTGCTTTGGAGCTACGACATGAAATATAAATACAAGAATTCTAAATCATGAGAGGTAAGAATGGCCGATAAAGCAATTCACAATTTAAGGAAGAGTGTTCCACAACACACTTCTAAAACAAGTAAGTTAACATTCAGGATCATGCAAGTTATACTCGCAATTTCCAAATCATAGACAATGCACATAATAGCATCATGTGAAAATTTATTCCATTTATTTTCCTTTTCTTCTGGTAAGAGGTTTAGTCAATTTCTAACCTGCTTACTACCAATCCTAGTCCACCAACGAACCTCTTTTGATCACCAATTTAGGGTATCGGCTAAATTGGATTTCAAAAGCTTTCGTTGCAAGGATGCGAAGGGCTATGAGAAAAATCTTAAGCATCCTTTACTACAGTCTCACATAATCATGCAACAGTGTAATCATGGCATATTCATACGACACTAATAATCAAGATTTTATCATGTAATACTCTAAACAAATTACATTGCTTACTAATGCATATAAGCATGTTCATGCTCAAATACAACTATTTCCGTTAGACATATTTATTACTCTTGTAAACCATGTCTTTTCTTTTAACAAAATGCATCTACCATGCATGTTCATATATAAAGATCATATATTAATTCTCCTTTTAAAATAACACACGCACCGGTACAAGTTATGTCTATACTTCATAATCACAAATATATTTTACTCATAATTTTAATCATCAACGAAATGATAAAATTCCTATCATTAACAGTGTCGCATGTACACATGTATATCATGCAAATACGATATAAAATAACCAAGTATCATCATACATCTTCTCATATACTCCATGTAATTCCCACGATTCATGTAATGCATAAAACTCACGTAACTCATAACCATGCATAACGGTTAATCAAACAGCTATTATAGCACATGAGATTTCTAAACTATTCATACATGTTTATAACACAAAACCGAGAAGACGTACGCATAAAAATTCCCTCGTGATAATTTTTCAGACAATGGCAACTCTAACAAATTACAAGGTTCGTATATTCACTATACTCGCCTAACAATACTTCCGTAGTAACTCCAAAGAAAAGAGGTAACATTCACTCTAGTACTCACAACCGTCAAAACTCTGTAAAGTCTTTCATTACCTTAGTCCCAAATCTCGTATTCGTCAAAACACACACGAAATACTCTCGCGCGGCAACGACACCCTATTAGTCGCGATTTAACGGTATACTCGCTCGTAATAACCGTAATCCATCTCAGAACCACCAAGTATCAATCGTGCGATTCAAGCGCATCCTACTCGCATAAAAATCACACAACAAAGTATAATTATTTTACTTTTACACACATCTCTATAGAGTATACAAATTTAACACACCACTAGTAATCACCCCTAGTAACATTATCACATATACATTCTTCATATATGCATAACATTGCCATATATATAGGCATACTAAAATCACATTTTCATGCCATAATCGATTGTCTACCGACAGATCAAGATTCAACCCAAAACCATAAACCGATCCCATACCGGGACATCCTCCTCAAATAAATCCATAACTCGAGGAAAGCAAAAATGATTAAATCTCAACACACAATGCAATGTATGTATTAATGCATATGAGCTACCGATACATCGTGCACTCATAATAGCGATAATAGCAACCATAATATCCGTATAATGAATTACCTCCTATTCAAGGTAGGTCTCAAAACTCCGCAATGGCCAACCACCACGTACGCATACCACCTCAAACCCTAGCTCGTCTATAACCATTTCACTAAGGGTCACTAGACTGCTTATTAGTGCTCTTAGAGTCATTTATCCTCAATTTAAGGCAATCCATTCTAATGTGATCACCACCATAAACTAAACACTTGTCTATATTGCTCCAACACCTACACTTGGTGTCCCATTTTTCAAACGAAATTTATACAACAATTTATCACCTCTTCATCTATGACTTTAGGTAAAGGCATCACTCCGCTTACTAGTCCACGGATTTGCCTACACAGTTTCAGGAGGTACCAACTGCCCTCTAACCACATCATCAACCTTAATATTCCCTGAGGTCCTCTCTCAGAATGCTTCCTTAATATTTAACTTTTTCTCATGAGTATAGTCCACAGCCCCTCGAAAATCCGCAAGCTGTAATAAAACAAATTGCCTGTAATACCCCATCCTTAATCCTTAACTCTTTCACAATTCATGGAGTCTTCCTAGTCTCATTCGGTACTAAGTACTCTTACTCAAATGAGCTAATTCTGTGAAAATCCATAAATATTGAATCACAATATCATAATATTTGCCACCAATTCTCCGGTGGATTCCCAATTATGGATACTACTAGTACCACCTTATACTTATCAACACCGGCACCTCTACCAGTGCTAACACCCATTGTAGTTAAGCATCTTAACATAATATAACTCTCGACGTTAAGATATAACAAATCACACAAAACCAACCCCCAAGCCAAGGAACCTATCCCGGCTGAAAGCTAAATTTATAATCATAGCTCTGATACCAACTGTGACGACCCGACCCGGATCCCAAGACGAAATCCCAAGGTCGTGCCGCCGAGGAGACAAATAACAACAACAAGTAGCAAATAATGGGTAGGGCCATAACGGCGATACGCCAACAACTCAAAACCTATGCGGAAGCAAAATATAATAAAAACAGTGGCGCCCGAGCTAACAAGCTCAAACTAAAACAACCAAAGAGATGATTAATCTCTCGGTCCAAAAATTCGACTCGCGTGCCGTAACATTGGGCACGTAGGACAAATCTCCCTGTCATGCAGTTCAATATATAGCATAATATAAACCAAGTCATCGGCGAAGCTACGGCCGGAACCCAACATTACACTAAGTCTAAGACTCTAGTCTAACAACTCAACGGCTAAAATCATGCCGGAGAACAAACATAATACTTTACTATCATGGAGGCATATAAAACATGATCACCGAATTTACCAAGCGCGACTAACACAAGTCGGCCACCAACAACACAAGTACCAACAACAGGATAGCATATGGAATCATAACCATAAATAAGCACCAAGCACGACTACTACTTGTCGGCTACCAAAAGAATAGGCTAACAACATAATTACAATATCACAATTCACATTTAGGTTTGCTACCCCAACATGAAGTTTACATAACTTCATCTTTCCCAACGACCTCACCAAAAACAAATAAACTATCTAAGTAGCAACCTTGCCAAAAGAATCTTTGTCAACGCAATCTTCTGATTTACTTGGATCCGCACGCTCGGCTCGGATCTAGGGAAAACAACCAACAAATAAAAGTAAGTCACAAAGACTTAGTAAGTTACTAACCATAACTTCCTATCATGGCATAATGCTCAATCATAAATTACATCATGCTATCGTCATGAAATAACCTTATATAAAGTCATGCTATGGCATCCATGCTCAACATTAAATAACCATGTTATCATTATAGTATAACATCTCACTAAAATCCATGTCAAGGCATTTTATGCTCAACGATCATAACTCATGTTATCGGTATAACATAACCTTCAAATAATTTACATGTCAAGGCATATAAGCTTAACGACAATAATTCATGCTTCTGGCATAATACCACAGTCCAATAATATTCATGTTAAAGCATATTAGCTTAACAACAGCAATTCATGTTATTGTTATAACATAGCATTCCCATAATATTTATGTCAAGCATGTAAGCTTAACAATAATAACTCATGCTTTTGGCATAATACAACATTCAAATAATGTTCATGTGATAGCATTCATGCTTAACAACCTTAAACAACATGTTATCTATCAAGTATAACATTTAAGAAACCAAATCAAACATCATATCATATCCAAATCACCAAGCACATTATTCACATAAGCACTTGTGAAACAATTCATATATAAGGGATATGATACCATTACCAATTCTTCCGCGCGTGTCGCTCCTGCAAAAACACGTGCAAAACCTTTATGTGCCCTCGATATCCCTCTCGTAGATATCGACGTCCCCGAGACAGTCTCCGCTCGAGTTCCATAGTTATCAAAGTCATGTGTATTACTACAACTAAGATAAACTACTTCCCCACCGTGGCCATCGATGGAGGGGTGTGTGCAAACCCGGCACGGCGATCCATCGCGATCACGAATCTCACAATTTGTGAAGACGATGTATCGTCCCACCAAAGACTCAACAGACTGACGCCAGCTGGACTCAAAACCGAAGCACAAGTAATATATACTCATATGCTCAAAACAAGTAGGTAAACACTCTACCATCAAACTAGTCATGCAATTCATCCACAACTAGCATAAATATCACAACCGAGAATCATATAAGCTCTCATAATCAAGTGTGCTTCACACACTTCAAAACTTCTTGGAGGCTCGACCTCCATGAATTCTACCCAAAATTCCGTAGGACTTAAGATTATAGTTCATAGGATTCATACTAACCCGAAGGTTGACTCCGTTGAGTCCAATCTAAACTTTCCGAAAATTCAAGGAATAGAAGCATGGGCTTCAACATCCCCATATATTCATAACTATCGCCAAAACCATAATCCCAATGTTCAATAAACTCACATAAACCCCACAAATTACTTAACAATGCAACTTAGAACAAATTGGCCATCTTGTGCATAAATTCATTCAAGTCACCTTACCAATCATAATTTCCAATTCATGATTAAATCATACAACATGGTTTAATATACTCTATTAAGCATATAAAACATAGGAATCAAGCTCACAACAATAATTTGCAAGCTAAAACATAATTAGGGCAAAACACCCTCCAAGTATCTCTCCTAAATCAACTTCAATACTCATGGATAATTCACATAACCAAGTTCAATAGGCTATTTAGAACATGAATTTCACATAAATCATGGTCTCACATAGGTTCAATCAACTCTACCATCAATTTGAAAACCTAGGGTTCATGCTTCTCTACAAACCCTAACAATGGCTTCCATTGACCTCACATTGCACAAATGGTTGTTTCCCTAGGGTCAATGGAGCCCAAAAGAAAAGGAAGAGAGGTAGAAACTTACTCAAAATCAGCCTCATAAACTGTCAAACCCGAATCCAAGAAGTGGTGTCTTTCTCCTCACCTCTCTCTTCAAGCTCACGGGTATGGAATGGGGAAGAAGACTCCTAGCAATGGCTTCCAAGCTCAAGCCCTTCAAAACCCTAGAAATCACCTTCTCAAGCTTCCTCTCTGGTTGGGTTGAAGTGTTCGCAGAAGACGCAAAGGGAAAGGGTCGTTGGTAGAATAAGAGAGAATGTGCGTTGGTTTTTGGTTTTATAAGGGGGATTAATTCTCTTAATCAACCCACTAATCCACCTCTAAATCCTCTAATAATGTTTAGGACTAGTATTAGGCTAAGTAAATGGGTTAAGGTTAGGTTTAGATTGGGTTTAAGTGGTTAAAATTCGGACAGCGCACAAAAAGGTTGAAAATCCCGTATGCTGCCTTCAGGGACCCTTGCGATCGCTTGGCATGAAGATGATGCGACCGCATCAATGCTACATACTCCAATTCCACTTCCGTTGATTCCTTGCTCGGTCCCGGCCTCTCCCGCATGCATTCTCGAGTCCTTCCAAGCCAAAAATGGTCTACAATTCAACCTTAATGTCCTCCAAATCATAATCAAAGAAACCAAGCTTCAAACCCCAATCAAACAAGGCCAAGAACTCAGGCAAAACTCTCCCGAACGACAACTGAAAAAGTCAAACGAAGAAGGGTTATCGCTAGAATCAAACTAGCAACCAAACCGACGATGCAACTAGCATCCAACAAACATCCAAGGCATGAAAATGATATTATAAATGCCCTCTAACAATAATCCATGTGATAACAACATAAATCACAAACCCGAGATTCAAAGCATCTCGCGAAAGAAAAATGCATACGTGCATCTCAAACGACGTCAACGATCATGCTATTGACTCTAAACATATACGGGAGCTAAATAAACATATTTATGATGATTATAAGTGTATGAATCCATGCATAACACAAGCAAGCAACATTTTAGGGTTTTACAAATCCCCCAACTCGCTGAAAAAAGGAAATGATGGCAGAAATCACATCATCAGCGACATTTGCCATCTGTACTCCAAGGCCATACACTCGCTGAAACTCATGTTGTAAGGCTAGGGGAACTACTAAGCCAAAACTCTCCAAATCTTCACCAATCTCTATGAGCCAAACTGTTGACTCTTGCATTTAAATAAAATTTGCTTAAAATCATTCCACTTGTTGTCAGCCAAAAACTTTAAGTTATTTCTTTTTGGTCAGCTTGTGTTTTAAAATTCTTTGTCAGTTACTTGTTTCTGCTGACCATAATGTTTTAGTGTCAGCTTGTTTATCTCATTTACTTGAACATTTACTTGTACTGACACTTTCTCATTTTGTGTTTTTGGTAGATATTCTGTAAGATAATCTTTCTAACAGGATCTATGTGATCTTGTGAAGATACATATACCTTGCCAAACACCTTTTCAAATTCAAATGTTTCTAACGGGTTACTCTTCAAGAATATCTATAAATACCCATATGAAGCATTTTGAACAGTATATAGAAGTCTGAAGCATTCGATTCAAAAATAAATTCTCTATATGCCTCAATCTTCTTGAAAAACTTTAGCTAGATAATCTTCTTTGAATATTTCTTTCTAGTTATTGTTTAGGCAAACATTGAGTGATCCATTTCATAATTTTTAGAAATCAGTCAGTTTGTCTCACGAGTTTGATTGTCACTCAATCATTCTCCATAAATACTGGTCTTTTTGTTGTACACTGATCCATTAGAGATCACTTAAATTTTTAATAAAATTAGTGCACTTCAAAAATCCAAGTCTGACCAACTTGGTAGTGGACGTAGCAGTTATACTGTGAACCACTTCAATTCTCTTGTCAGTTATTTTTATCAGCTCTTGCAAACTGACCTAACACTTAAGAAGTCTTAATCTACTTAAGTGTCAGTCAGTCAGTCACTTTCATAATCTGTTTATTTAACTGTTCTGATAAATTGTCTTTCAGTTCATTCTTTACATCTAGTGATCCATCTCCAAAAGTAATTTCTTAAAAACAATCGTGTCAGCCAGCTGACCAACTTCAGCTGACTGACAAAAATTAAATTTCCGCTGTCAACTTTCAGAAGTTTTACAAGTCAACCCTTAAGTTTTTAAAAGGCTATTCACCCCCCCTCTACCTTGTCAAGTTGCCAACTGGACTTACACAAACATCTATACCACTAGTAACTCACCTTCCCAAAATTTCCCTGAGAGTACGTCTTATGACCCGGGAATGATCCTCGGCAGCCAGAAGTATCCATGTCAGATAAGCATGAGACAAAAACATATTTTCCGAGAAAGTATTGGTTGTAGCTCGCAAGGGATGGTCATCTTTCCACAGTTGCTGAATGTTCGCACCAATGTTCCCCTTTAGAACCACCATCTCCATCAATGGGTGGTTCTCATTGGATATAATCTGCTCCCTACCAAATTGACGAAGAATTCGGTATGGCAGATAAAAAGTGGTTCGACGAAGACTAGCGAGTACAACTTGGGCATAAGCTCTGGTGAACCGATAAAAGTCAGTGATCCTCCAATGCCTGATAACCCACACAATGTCTAGAGAAGCAACATGCACAAAGTGCTCAACCAATGCTATTCAGTTAAGGGGTTATTCCAATAATTTCCCCAAGCCCCATAACCAGCGGGTGCATACATCCCCCCTACTAGAACATGAGACATGATACGGTTGAAGTGTTCTTCCAACCACATATGTAGTAGCATGGGGGCTGCCAAATGAAAAGACTTGCTCCCCCATGGAATAAGCATCCAAGCCATGTAGCATGTCGGCCAAAATAACATGAATAAGGTTTACCCGTCTGTTCCGAGCTTATAGCACGAGATCGATCGCCTAAGCATCAATAGTCCCCGGCTGGTTCACCAAGAAATACTTCCCCACAAGAAAAGGGTCGCGAACCTCGATTTGGAATAGACAGGCTCATATTTGTAGTTAGAATAAAGGGCCGATATAATGGTAAAATTGAAGCAGGTCCCATTGAAGAAACCAAGGGTCCCCTCCCGGGTGGAACCAAATAGCTCCCTAATGGCCATAAAAGCAGTTCACCGCATGGATGGCATGACAATTGGTATGGTAGTTGGCATGCCCACCATGGCACATAACCCCTCAAATGGTGGGCACATTTCGTTCAGAGAAAATTTGAACAAATGGCAGGGGATAGATCAGAATCTTGATGCAGCCCTTAGCATGTCCCAGTTCACGTGAAGCCCTCGCCATGCTAAAGCACAACAAAAGCCATAAACGTGATCAAACCATTTTTTCTACTCCTCGGCATTTAAGAAAGTGTTGATAGGCTCTCCCATATCGGCAGTTACAAAGGATAAAATAAATAGAATATGGTTTGTATTTGGTTTTGGGAAAAAAATGGAAAAAGGGGGTCAAAAGAAGGACAACTCCTGGACACAATAAATATGCGGATATATCTGGTCGAGAAGACAGAAACAATCGGGCTGAATATATTAAAGAGAAGGGCATGCTTCTGCAAAGACACATGTATGATCAACATTGAAGACCAGGCTTCCTTTTCATAGTAAAAAAATCAGACAAACAACCAAATACGCAAACAGTGCATCAACAGCAGCCCACAAAAAAGACAGAGAAACAAAAATTGGCGCCCCACATACCATTTGGGTGCAGCGCCCATAATTGCCTAGGACAGTGCCCATTTCTGCCATAGGCTGCTCCCAAATTTGTCCAAAAACCGCCCTGGTATCTCGGTTTTGTCCCGAAGACTCCCAGTGTTCATGGACTTCACTCATGTCTGGCCACGGGCATTTATTTGATTTAAGAAACCTAGTTAGCTAGAGTTCACGAATGCCTGACACGAAGTAAAGACGGAAATAAGGATGCTACAGAGGTTTTTCCCTGCAAGCAATGGCAACCAAATAAAATTTATCCGAAATGTATCCCCCCAGAAAAAAAAAACATTCTAAGTATAGTGTGTCTTTATAATAATAAATGGTACATTTTCTCTTTTTTTATGCATCGCTAATAACAAATAATAAACAACATTTATGCATCGAAGAATAATTACATTACTTTAATAAAATGAAATTACATTACAAGAATTCATAATGAACAATATTTGAAAAAAGAAAAACTATCGGGCCCGTGTTGACATGCTCCTCTCGAGGCCTCCACCTATGACTCGGGGACCCATTCCACCGATCCTATACTTTCGCCCCCTTGACCTGGTACGACCTGATCCGCCGGCTTTGTCATCGTCATCATTTTTGCGTCTGGCCTTACTGACAGTATCATTGCCTCGACACGACAACTCATCCATAGCTCGGTGGTATAGTCGGGTAAGATTGAAAAAGCCTTTCACCACTTTGCGATATGATGGAGCGTTCACCTTAGATAAAAGTATATCATTTCAGAGGAAAATATAAAAATAGTGTCAAAAGTAAGGGATAAAAGGAAGTAATATACTACTCGTGCTCTATCTGGAATTTGATACGGCTCCGGGAAGTCGACATCAAGCAAAGCCTCCTCAACATGTCTCCCCGATGAGAATAATAGACGCTACTGAAATCCCCAGCAGGAATATAATAGTCATCCTGGGCATCAAGAACAAGGAATGAAGGCCTAGGCCTACCTCCAGTATCAGATGCTTGCCTAGCTGCAGCTGGGAGGGGATGTAGCACCATCCTCAAAAACTTTGCATACAACATAACAGGAAATGCCTCGGGAAGTACAACATACCGAGCCAGGCATTGATACCTATGGGACAAAAGGTTCGAGACAATCACCATTGGTGGTGGAGGTGGTGGTGTCACTGGAGTCACATGAAAGAGATAATGTTATATATTCATTCGCTCCCCCAAATACAGCGAGTCATGCATAATAGACACCATCAGGATGCGACGACTACTCATCTCCAGAGCAGTCAAGTGCATACCAGATAATCCTGTCCAGGGGGTAAGAATAACTAGATCTATACGAGAATAAACGATCCTCTCTTGTACAAACTCCTCGGGAAGTTTAGGAGCGCTCCGCTCAGTCTTTACCTGATTGCCAGTCAAGTATTCCGTAAAGAAAGGAGGTGTCTGAAATCATCGCCGAAGTGGAAATGGCACGAAGTCAAAAACTGCATAAGCCTAGACCTGCGAGACATAAAGGAATTAAAAGATATATATATATATATATATATATATATATATATATATATATAGCTCCGCCAAACCGACATGTCCCCAATCAAACTCAGATACTCTGTACAAGTCGCGGAGACATCCAAGAACAGATACCCGCAGAGTGGTGGATGAGTTTGCAAAGAGGGTCGTCCCCAAAAAGAAAAATAGAAAAGCCCTGGTCACGCATGCCACGTTTTCCTAATCATCATTGTCAACAAGCCCCGCGTTTGCTTCAAGCCAACATTTTACGCTAAGAATGTACACCTCATCAGTACTCTTGTACTCTGGCTCAAAACCCAGCAACTCCTCAACTACCCCGTGCTGATATCGAAGGTTAAAATCTGGAGTCAGTGTCTGCCAACCCCAATGGAAATGCCAGTAATCGCAGCGAAGTCACACAAGATCATAGTGGCCTCTCCCCAGCTGAAATGAAATGTATGGGTGGTGTCCCACCAATACTCTATTAGAACTTCGTGAATGGACATATAGCTGCGGAAGGACCCCACAACTTTCATAAACACTGGCAGACCTGTCTGCTCCACTAAGCACTTAGCTTGCAACAGGAGCAACTCGTAAATCGTAGATACATCATTAGCGCTGGCCCGTAACCTCTCAAGCTTCTTCTGTGCTTGAAGGAAAGAAATACCAACAATCAAATACTCAACAAAAAAAAAACAACAACAAAAAACACATAGTCCTCCTAAATAAATAATAACAAAACAACAACAAAATAAAAAACACAAAAAACACAAAACATCATCATTGTCATAATCCATGTTTTATATACTTTCATAATTATGTCCCTCATTATCATCATCATAACAAAAAAAAAAATATGACTTTTTTTTATTGATCTTGTCATCCACCCATGAATATATGTGCTCCATGCTATATTACTTCCAAAAACATGTACTCCATGCCATATGACTTATACATTCTTACGTATACATATTCATGTTAAAAAACACAAATAAAATGTGACATATGTCTTTTTGCTCATGCATATTCAATGAATTTATCTGTCAGTTCATATGTGCATTGCTTGAAAATATAGGTGATTAACATGATCGCGTCTAAAACTCATTTACTTGATATCTGATAAGTAGAAATATAATTTTACTATTCATCGAGTCATTTTACCAAACATCTAATATGCATAATTTTTACCCAGTTGGGGGCATGAGTCTTTTGCATATAATATATTTCTTTGAAAAAAGTAAGTCAATAATATCTCATATTTGTGCGTCCCTTGGCATGATTTGTCTTTTTATCTCATTAAATTAACATGTTCCATATCTGAAAATACAGTTAAAATAGGCATGCATCACAATCAAAATAGTATAATTTCATAATTCTTGCAAACACATGCTCTCATACTAATCTACCATATTAACATACATCATTCATACATACTAACTTCCACAAACAAGGAAAAAAATTTCTTCCAAAAATCCCAAAATTGAACCAAATGGGTTTGAGAAAATCAAAACTTACCGAAGGATTATAAAGATTTGAAACATGGGTGCCCCGATCTCGATGGGTATTTTCTCAATCATCGTTCGAAAACCAATATCGAATGACATTTCTTGCCAAAGGAGGGTTTTCCCAGCGTCCTTGGCCCGATTCCGGGTGAAGAGGAGCTTTTCCCTTCCAAGATCATGAAGAAGAAGCCATCTTGGGACCACACAAATTGATTTAAGCGAAAAAGTTGAAAAAATATAAGAAAATCAAGAAATGGAAGAAGTGTCAGCAACAATGGCGAAGGAAGAATTACCCAGATCTGTTTTTGGAGTCTTTGTTGCTTCTGCCCGTAACTTCCAGTAATAAGGGAGGGAAGTTTCCTTCTCCTCCCTCCAAATTCAATTCCAGCAACTAAAACCCCAGGTTTAAACAAATTGCAAATTGGCCCCTTGAAACTTAACGGAGACTTGACAGAAGTAACGATCTCCAGCAAAAGTTAACTGCCGGTCATCCAACGACCAACAAATCAACTTCGTCTTCCATGGGACGCTGCCCTGCGAGCAAAAACAGGGTATCTGCATTTTACTTTATCTGTCACATGCATTTTTTGACCTTGTTTCTGCTCACATCTTTACTGCTTTTGATCCTTTCCATAAGGGGTGCAAACCCCGAGTCTTGGGAAAGATACACACATATCATGTTGGTTACATCTTTACTGTTTTGATCCTTTCCACAAGGGGTGTGAACCCCAGGTCTTGGGAATGGTTGCCACATATCATGCTCGTAACACCAGGTCCTATTTTGATCCTTTCCACAAGGGGTGTGAACCCTAGGTCTTGGGAATGGTTCTCGTATATTCTGGTTTGAATTTCTGTTGTTTATCATTTTCCACAAGGAGTACGAACCCTGGGTCTTGGGAATGGTTCTCGTATAATCTGGTTTTAATATTTGTTGTTTATCATTTTCCGCAAGGGGTGCAAACCCTGAGTCTTGGGAATGGTTTTTCATATAATCTGGTTTTTAATATCTGTTTTGGACATTTCTCACAAGGGGTGTGAACCCTGGGTCTTTGGAATTGTTCACACGTACTTCAACACTTACTTTGTTTGGTTTAAGGCCGAACTACGTTTGGTCTGATTTCTGAAAGGGATACATATGCAACCTATTTCAGTAGGTCCAACCATCACAGCATAAAAACATCACATCACATAAAGCACACCACATGTGTAACCCCCGAGAATTGCATATTTTATTAATTGTGCATTAGAGTGTATTAGCATGATTAATTACGTGCTACATATTATGTTTAACGTGTTTATGTGTTTTGTGTTGTGGACTTGGATAATTGCCCTACGAGAGTCCATTTGACCTCAAGATATGTTGGGATTGATATGTGAGGTATTTAAAGTCCATATTGGACTTTGGTTACGCTAGTTATGATTTATAACGTTGGAATAGAAAATGACATGTTAAAGTTATAAAAATATATATTTTCGGTTAGGTTGACCCGAAGTGTATCGTACAATATGTATGTCTTTTTATATTGTTAAAATATATATTTATTTTAACATTGGCTAATTAATAATAATTAATTAGTGTTTAATTGGGTCAAATTGAAGATTAATTGATTTTGACAATGTTGACCATTGACCCACCAATGAGATTGATTTCTCAAATGACTAACTATATATATTGAATATCTTATTAGTCACCAAGTGATATTCACTTGCAATTTCCACAATTTCGTTGTTTTCTTCTTTGCCTTTGTTTTAAATTTTGGTCGGTGTGGACCCTCCTCCTTGCCTTCTTAACATTGTTCGTAATTTCTTGACTTCATTTCTCTCCATTATTCTGCTGAGCACCTCAACGAGATATATAACGAGGGTTTAGCTTCCAAGCTTAAATTATTAATGAAATATTACTTGTTTTTAATTCCGACTTCGCAGGGGTGTTCTATGTGTTGAGGGCTACATTTACACTCGAATATTTTGTGTTTTCATCGATATTTTTTGGTAGAGGTAAGTTACTATCACCTTCCATTTGTATGTAATAATTGCATACATGAACTGTGGGCTACTCCCATGTGATTTGTTTTGAATATGAAGTATGAATAATTTAGTTACGAATTATTATTAATTTTAACTGGTTAAAGTGTTAAATGGTTTTAAACCATTATTATGCCGAGTAACATGTCGGTGAGATTGTGTTGAGATGAATCATGCAAATCGCGGTGATGCTCGAAATTTATAAATATTATATGAATGACTCAATGGAGTCGATTTAGAGACAATAAAATATAACGAGTGACGTGCTCTATTCCTACGATAATGGAGAATACTTTGGTGTAGTTTATTATATGTAAAATATTACATACCTTGGTATTTGTGTGTAAGCAAATAAATGTTTAAGTGTTTATTTAGAGGCAAATAAGCATGCTTGTTACGTGTGTTGAGCTCCCCTACGTTGTGGCTCGACGGTTGTATTTATTAGCAAGTAAACATCTACTTATGCATTGCATTGAGTCCAGCTGGCATATGTGGTTGTGTCGACAATAGGACGACAATAGTCTTTACGAGAGTTAAATCTCGTGATCGCTACGGGTCGTTGCATGGGTTTCTCCCTCGTTATTGGCCATGATAAGGATGTAGCCTTGTTAGAGCAATTCGCATGACAAACGGATGGCTAGACTCTTGGGTAATATTCGGGGTAATGAGACTCCTGGTTAAGTCCCAAGGTCATTGGTTCTGGATACTATTGGGTTCAGACATGGTTCAACATGTGATCAGACATGTATCAGTGCGTGTACTGCGGCAGCAACACAGCTATGGTATTTGAGATACAAGCCGAGATGAAAAGCTCGCCTACAGTTGTATATCATAATTATGTGTTTAATTACGTTGAGTCAATGTGCATTATAACATGACCAACTTGATGTGTGCAAGTATATGTACAACTATACTTGATTTACATATATGCTTATAACATGTGCATAACAGCTTGCCATGCAGTTGCATATAGTAACTTACTGAGTTATCACTCACCCTGTTCCTTTTATTTGTTTTCCTTAAATCCCAGCCAGGCAGGGAGTTTGAGGTGAGGCCGGCGAGGCACTCGTGTACATCAAGTTATCTTTTGTTATACAGCTCCATAGGAGTTTGTATTTGTATAGTGTGAGGACGGGTTGTTGTTATGTAGAGTTATATAAGCTTTACTTTGGGTACTTTGACGTTACTGGTCTTGTACTATCTTTTGATGCCGAAGTTTAACTTCGTGCATCTATATTATATTACACTAGTTGGTTGGTTGTGGTGTTTATATTAATCAGGAGTGACTATGTTTTATCATGTGGTTTTATTAGCCTATTATTAGTGGGGGCTTTGCACGTATTTTGTTGTTTTATATGTTTGTTCGACGCTCGACCCAAGGCTTGTATAGAGATTGGGGGTCGAGTCTTCTCAACATGATTGTCATGACATGAAATGTAGCATCATTACCTGTTGCATCATAAAACTGCTGCATTTCATTTCTTCATAAATTTCGATCTTCTCGAAATTAGGGAGTCTATTCTTATCAACGATGTTCGTTTATCAGTGAATTCCGGTTTACCTATAAAATCTATTGTTAAGGGGCTCTGTAGACACCCCAATTTCATACTCCTACTTGTAACATTTCATAAATGTTAAATCGAGTCAAGAAAGACTAGCGAACGTTAACTTTCAGGGGGTTCAAAACGCCAAAAGAAGAAACCAAAAAAGGAAAAAGGACAAAATTAAACAGCAGGGGGGAGGGGGAAGTGAAAAATCCCAAGGCACAAAGCAAGAAATGGCGCAACATATAGCACTTTTGGGCGTCACGCCCAAAAATGCTCTAGGCGGCGCCCATTTCTACTTAAATCACTAGCTCTCCTTCTTTGGAACAATCTTTTCTGTACATGGTACAACTAGTTCAAGCATAAACATAAAATATATGCTGCTTACTTTCGCGGTTAAGTTTTCACAACTTATAAATAGAGGCTCTCAATGCACAAAAAGAGAATGGAGAGAAATCAAGAGGAGAAGAGGCTGAAGAAATTTACGGAGGAGAGCCTTGTAGTGAGAAATTCTCAGGAAGCTGTTAATCTGCCAAAATCAACCCCACCTATACACTTATAACCACCATCCAAATATAAACCTAGTTGCTCGATTATGTTCTCACCTTAATCCCGGCTCCAAAAGGCCAAAAATACAACAGTTACTCTGCCCGATTTTAGGCGCGACATCAACAACAAATCAACAAAAACAAGCAGTTGCTCCGCCCGGTTGGAAATGTGAAAAGCAGCAAACACAGTAGTCGCACCGCCCAAATCTCGGTGTGAAAAGGAACAAAAACAAGTAGTTACGCTACCCAAATTTCAACAACAACAACAACAACAAACAAAAAGACTTCCTTTCTCAGGAGGACAGAGGAAGCACATCTAAAAAGCTCACCTTAGCAAAGTGGTCTCGGGTTTAAACTCTCACGCTTCAAGAGGTAGGTACCAAAGTTATTTTTTGCCAGAAAATCATATAAAATAAGTTGTTACACTGGTAAAATATTTAGTATAAATAGCTAGAAAATAAGTCGTTATTATAATCTATTTTATATTTGCTTTTATTGCAACTTTAAAATGTAGTTGTTGCAAGTTTTCATTTATTTTCTTTATCGCACATATATCTATATATATAAATGTTGTATTTAGATTGATATATAAAAAGAACATATTTAGTTTTAAAAACCCATTCTGAGAGCGAAAGAACGAGTTGGGTGTCTAACCCCTTCCCAACTCGTAACTTAGCCTTCGAACCCCTACATTCTGGTATATTTGGTTTTTCTCTATTTATTCCTTAAAATAGAGCTGGCGACTCTGTTCAATGTTTTTGAGTCCAAAAACTGAGACCGAGCGTATTCCACGCGCTCGAAGTTTTGAAACTCACCCGCTTCTCAGGTAGCATGGATAGGTTCGGAACGGGGCACTCACACCGCCCCCACGTTTCAGACATGACCATGAACCTGCCCGTCTTTCACACTCGTGCATTCAATGTTCAGCTCCCAGCCTTCAAGGCTGGCCCTATATAAATTGTTCTCCACCAAAGGGAGAGGTACACTCATTTTTATAGGCTGAAACTCTGTCAAATTGATAACTCATCTGTGTGTTGGCTAATTCTCACACCGAAGTGCATTTGCAGGAAAAGCCCCTGCTTAGTTCACGGTTGTTCTTGGTTTATTTGACATGTTTGAGCCTCAAGACAAGGATAGATTGAAAACCAGATATCCAGTTATTCAAGCCCAGTGTATTCGCTTAATTTGGATACATCATAATGCTATGACTTTAAACTTTTCAATTATTGAATGTATTATCTTTATATTTTTTTCCTTTTTTGAATTGGTTTGTATTTTCAACGTATTACTATGATTGAATATTTTTTAATCTTTGTATGAAGTATTATATTTATTATTTGTTTGTATTAAGCAATGAAGAATCAAAGTATTAGTCTGGTTCTGGTTCTCATACATTTTTGGTTTGTTATGAATTGGACCATAGTATTGGTTTTAATACATCTTGGATTGGTTGTGGTTCTAATTTTTTTGATAACCAATGTATTGATCTAGTTCTATTTTTTTATAGCAAAAGCTTAACCGAACCTGACCATGATCACCCTTAGATAAAGGTCAATGGGGGCACAACCCTCAAAAGATTTTCAAATCTAGATAGAAGTAGTATACATATTTTTGTAAGGCCCCCTCCAAAAAATATTTTTCCCAATTTTCGCTCTAGTTCTCTTACTTCAATTATTACAAAATTAATTAAGAACTTCAACCAAACTACTGAATTATCAAACTAAATTTCCCCATCAAATACATAAGATATATATATATATATGTGTGTGTGTGTGTGTGTGTGTGAATATGCTCCAAGAAAAGTCAAATTTTGAAGAATTTCATTTCTATAGGTTGCAAACATAGATGTATGTACTCCACTCCATGCCTCCCAATTTTTTTTTAAAATACAAACATAAAATAAAAGAAAAATCATACTCTTTTCTCTTTTTGTGAGCATGATACTTTTATTTAGATTTAAATAAATTTTTGGTCCCTCAACTTTCAATTTTTTATTTGTTTGGTCCCTTATTTAATTTTATGATTAATTTGCCACCACCTATCATTACTGTCAAACTTTCTATCAAATATATATATATATATATATATATATATATATATATATATATATATATATATATATATATATATATATATATGAATATCTCAAATTATTCTCATGATTATAAATTAAAGAAATGGTTAATGATACTACATGTTTCTTGATTTTGGTCGATTTCATCAATAATCCCTTAAGAAATTTTTGTAACAGTTGGATCCTTAAGGTTTCAAATTTTCACAGCCTCAGTCCTAGTCTTTTTAATAAATATTGTTAAAAAAAAAGAATTAATACTCTCTCTCGTTTCAGGTAAAGAGTTCACTATATTATTTTTGATTGTTTCACTCTAAGAATCAACTTTTAAAAATTGTGTTTACAATTTTTATAACATTTCATCTTTACTCTCCACTTGTGTTATAAGTACATTGTTTATACTTAACTATTTTTGTAATTATGACTAACTTTAATGATATTAATATATCTTAATAATTAGATTTTTTCAAATAACGACTCTTTGGGTGAAACGGAGGGAGTATAAATTTTGGTCCCTGGACATTTGCAAAAAGATTAGTTTGGTCCTTAGATTTTAAAACATATTCATGTGGTCCCTTAATTCCATTTTCTTGGTCAGGTTCTCCCTCCTACCGTTATCGTTACATTTTTCGCTGGTTTATAATATAACTAAATTACCCTTACTAAAAAGTTTCTGACTATTTAAAAAATGCAAAATAGAGGGGGGGGGGTTAGTCATCAATTCAGATTCATTCGTTCAACAAACCCATCTCCTTTTTGTGCTGATTCATTCGTTCAACCCCCATCTCCGTCCATTTTCTTCTGCTCTGGTTTACTCCATTCGTCATGTCCTCCAGTTTCTTTCTCATCTTCTACGCAAACAATGGTAAGAAAATAATTTTGATTTGTTTTGAATTTGACTTATGCATATGTTTATTTCTAGAGTTCTTTGTTTAAATTAGGATTTACATCTGATTTTAAAACTTAGGGGTGTAGTAATGTTTACAAAAATATTTTTAATTGTTTTAAATATTTTGATATTTTTTATTACTTGGTTTTAAATTAAGGGGGAGTGTTATATCAAAATGTTTTCGTATTTGATGTTTAACTAAGGGGGAGTTGATTTTATTTTTATAAAAGATAGATGATTATGTTTTTCAAAAATTAAACTTCAAATCTTAATCTTTATTAGTTTTTTTAAATTTAGGGGGAGTTGATTTTATTTTTATAAAAGATAGATGAATCTTTTTTTTTTCAAAACTTAAACTTAAAATCTAAATCTTAATTAGTTTTTTTTTTGAATTTTAGGGGGAGTTTTTATGCTTTATCAAAACTATATTTAAAGTGTTCATATATTTTTGATTGGTTTGTTTTTGTCCAAAAAAACAAAAAACGGGAGATTGTTAGAGATTAATTTATTGACGTTATTTATTTATTTATATTGTTTAAATTAATCTATTATTAGTTTTACATTTCTTGGTTGTTACTAATTAATTATTATCAATTAATTTTTTTAGAAAAATGTTATTTTTAGAAGAAATTATTTATTAGGGTTTTTGTATCTTTAGGGTTTATATTGTTAGAGATTTATAAATTGAGTTTGTTTTAATTGTTTATATAGTTAGAATATATTATTTAATTGTTTTACCTTTCTTGGTATTTAACTTGATTAATTATTAATTTTTAAGTCTTTTATAGAAAGGTTATTTTGGAGACTTTGATTATATTGGTTTAGGATTTATGTAAAGGTTGTATATTTATAATGTATATTATGTTTTAGGGTTTGTGATGTGTTACTTATACTTCTACGACACGGCTGACCTATTTATTTTAAGTATAGAATCATTGTTATATGGTAAGTCAATATTACTTAGAGTTAGTGTCCTTATTTATTATACTAACCAACTACTCGTTTATGGTAAGTTTGTTTTCTTGTTTTACAAGGTTTCTAGGTCTTCAATTCTTGGTGCTTATAAATACTAGAGGACATTCACTATCAGAGACAATGAATTACATACCATAAATAGAGAGCACATAATTAATAAGAGAGAGTTTCTAAAGAACTGCTGATGTAGTTTGAATGAAGCTTCATCGGAGCCTTCATTCATCCTGTCACCAACACAGTTTTCTGTTTTCACCTGTTATTGTTTTGTTAAACGCTTTTTAACATATATCAGTCTAGGTATTCTGGGCGTGTTATTCTTCAAAGCCATATATGTTATTTTTAGAGCTTTTCATAAATTCCAATTTGTTAGTCTTTCAAATGTAATGAGTTTAAATATATACACTACTAGAAAACTGCTTATTAGTGACGGAAAATTTCTGTCGCTAATTAAGATTTCCGTCGCTAATTAACATTTAGTGACGGAATTATTCCGTTTCTAGACCGTCGCTAATCATTGGTAGCAGATTAGAAACGACGGAGTATTCCGTCGCTAATTAGCGACAGAATAGAAGAATTCCGTCGCTAATTAGAAACGGAATATTCCGTTTCTAATGTCCGTTTCTAATAGTTTCCGTCGCTAATTTGAAACGGAATGTTCGTCGCTAAAAGTTTTGGCAAAATGTAAGTTAAAAAAATTAGCAACGGAGTATTCCGTCGCTAAATTATTGAAAAATATTTTTTATAAAAACTTGATTAATTTTAGAAACGAAATTTTCCGTCGCTAATTGTTATCAAAAATATTTTTTATGTAAATATAAATTAATTTTAGAAATGGAAATTCCGTCGCTAATTTGTACAATTAATTTTAAAAAATATACTAAATAAAATAAAATAATTTTTTACCTGATAAAATACAGATTACATTTGTAAATAAAAGAATTAAATAATAATTTGGTCCCTGAACATGTCGAAAATCAATGTTTTGGTCCCCGGACAAAAAATAGAATTTGGTCCTGGACGGACCAATTTGCCCCTCCCGGGGACCAATTTCTAACGGTGGGAGGGGGCAAATTGGTCCAAAAATACATGTGGGACCAAATTATTACATTGATTTTCGACATGTCGAGGGACCAAACATTATATTAATCCTAAATAAAATTCACTTTGCATAAAAAGGCATCACAATTAACACAAACAACAATTAATAATTGTCATCTCTGAAAATACATAAACATTAATAAAACAAAGTTTTAAAACATTAATAAAACAAAGTTTTAAAACATTAACAAACAAAGTCTTAAAATGTCACATGTCCATCACAAAACAAAATTCTAGCTACATTCTCGGGGGACGCAGAACGGGGTACTAAGAGGGGGGCGGTTGGTGCCGCATCTGCATCTCTAATAACGCATTCAATTTTGCGTTCATCTACGCCATTTGGCCATTCTGCATCCGCTCGGCCATTTCTTGTTCTGCTTTGCCAAGACTTCTTACGTCTAGCGGTGAGCACGTGGCGCCAACACTTCTTCACTTTGTCATCTCGGAGCGAACATATGACCGTGGATTGGGTGAAGCCTTGGATTTTCTTTGAAATAGTTTGTCCCCATATTCCCCCAACCCATACACTCTTTGTCCCCTCTTCTTTCGCCCATCACCGGCAACGGCAAGCCACGCAACAGGGTCCCATTCAACCTGCCCGTTCTCACTAGGTTCCACTAAACCCGCCTCAACTTGGGCATCCCTCACCCCCAGATAAGCAGACTAGAATAACAAAATAAACAAGTAAAATATTAAAACACAATACATAATTAACACATATTGAATGACCGTCACTAAACATTTTTATACTTACAACTGTGGATTCTGCCTTTTCATCAATCCAAGCACGTTCATCACCGAAGGTAGAAGTCGTGTGTGTACTTACAAACACGTTTGCTGGAGTGACATGAGGACCGTATGCGTCAACCTACAATCATTATTACTATATTAGTGAAATAATAAAGCATCAAAAGACTATAATAAACAAGATATATAAAGAAAATTTTTTATCTGAGTTAATGTAACACCTCAATTCAATGAGTTGTTAGCTGATACTATTCGTCTTTGTCACACTAAATGAAAACTTCTTAAACTCTTTTTTTCTATCAGATTCTTTGATTGATTTCAAATAGTGGTGCAATTAACATTTAGTATTTACCAACAGTATTTATCACGGAAGTTCTAATGTTTTCATAATATGTTGTATTGATGCAGGAAAATCTACAACATTGGCTTACTGATGAGAAAGCAAGAGATCAATTTGTTATTCGCTCTGGCTCAGACACAGAGGTTCTGTGGAATGATGCAAGACAGTTGAAGGCTGATCCTGTTTATAAACGCCCTGTAAGTGGACATAACTTTTCTATTCACCTTCTGTTCTTATGTTTCATGCCATGGTTGTTCGTGAGCATAGAGTTCTGTTTCAAGTATGTATATTAGTTCCCACCATAGTGAATGTTAGATGTGTTCCTGAATATATTTTTATTTTCCTTTTCTTGAAAGTATCCCATTCACTTATGATGGTTGTGACGTCCCTGCCTTGCAGTTTTGGACCGAAAGTTTTGTGCAATGGTCTCTATTGGATACCTATATAGCTACAGTCCATCGTCAGGGTGCTGCTGTTTGGGGTGGTGCTTTTACCTTTAACCACCTTATGCGTTATGCTCACCCACAGGTTTTTTGCTCAGGCTATTTTATTTTCTTCTAGTTGCATTCTTCGTATATGGTTCTCAGATGTGCTGGTGTTGCTTTTAGGTCAAATTGATTGATTTCTCTCCTGGTGAAAGATATTTGGTGACTTATAGAAGCCATGAACCGAGTAATCCTCGTGATAGTCATGTAAGTTTTTCCGCTTCTATTTGTCTTAGTTTTGTATAAATATTTTTCCTAGGCTACTTATCTAGTACTTGCCCATAATTCAGAGGGTAGTTCTCAACGTATTCGATGTAAGGACGGGAAAAGTAATGAGAGATTTCAAGGGAAGTGCAGATGAGTTTGCTACAGGGGGAACTGGGGGTTTCAGTGGGGTTTCTTGGCCTGTTTTTAGGTTATTTATCATTATGATCTTCTGTTCTAATGTAGCATTACTCCTCCATAGATACTTGATCCTGTTCTACTGATGAGGAAGGATATGCTACTTGTTTTTGCAAATGGGGTGGTGGAAAAGAAGATAAGTACTTCGCTAGAATGAGAAAGAATGTCATTTCTGTCTATGAGACTGAGACCTTCAGTCTCATTGACAAGAAATCCATCAAGGTTGAAAATGTGATGGATTTTAGTTGGTCACCTACTGATCCGATTTTTGCGCTCTTTGGTCACCTATTGATCCGATTTTTGCGCTCTTTGGTCACCTACCGCATACCAAAGGATCATTTCTTCCAGGTAAAAACTGCAGTGCTCTGCACTAAAAGTATAAATATGCTGTCCACTTGGTTCCATCTTATGACATACTCAATTTGGGTATTTGAATTGTGTATCCCTATCCCTATTCTATTGTATTATCCTTGTATTCATTGTTATCAGCAATCTGTTTAAGAATTACCAAGAAGGATATAATTAAACCTTCTCCCGGCTTCTACAATCTCAAATGTCCTCTTTGATAATTGCATTTCTTGTGGAGGCCAAGGCCCAAAATTTTAATTACGAGGGACACGGTTTCACGTTCATTTGTCACATGTTGCTAGAGGAAATTGAAGCCGCAAGTTGGACAGATTTTCTGGATAACATCGTAACTACATGTTACACTAACACCCCCATAGTTTACAACTATTTACACTAACACCTCCCAACCCAACTATTTTAACAACATAAACAAGATATATAAACCATGTATACTAATTAAAGTCATGGATTTCATAGCATCAACATGACTACCCAACTATACATGTTCAAACAATAAGTAATGCAAAGCTAATAACATCGTAACTAAATGTTACACTAACACCCCCATATTTTACATCTATTTACACTAACACCTCCCAACCCAACTATTTTAACAACATAAACAAGATATATAAACCATGTATACTAATTAAAGTCATGGATTTCATAGCATCAACATGACTACCCAACTATACATGTTCAAACAATAAGTAACGCAAAGCTAATACAAATGTAACTAAATAAATTAAAAGTAAAAGTACATGCCATTCGTTGAAAATGCTCATTTACACTTATAGACCCCGTCGTATGCTTTGTCCCGCTCCCTGAGGCGCTAGCTCGATTCTTCTTCGTCGTTTCGGAGGCCTTCACGGATTTCTCACTTTCCCAATAGGCTACCCACTGGCTCCAAATCTCCTCTGGGAAGATTATTGGCCGCTCAATATCCTTGTTCGCAATCCATTGTTGCTAGCTTGGAAATGATGTCCTTGTACCGAGTTCCACACATGGCGACAAAAGCAGCAAAAGCGGTAACATCATCACAATTTACCCATCTGTACCTTTGCTGCAAATTAAACAATTATGCATAAATTAATAACAATAACATTAAGCTAATTATGAAATACAAATAACGATAAAACTTGAACATAATACCTGAAACTCGTTCCACCAAATATCCTTTTCGACTTTATCCACCTTGCCATAGGCGGGCCAAAATGAATTCTGAATTCGCATACGAAAAAAATTTCCAAAAAAGATAGGAGGAGACTGCTCCTTCTCAGTCCATTTTACAAATCTGCGATAAATAAGTAACATAAAAGCCAAATTAAATAAGTAGTGTAAAACTGAAACAAATATAACTAAATATTACACTAACAAAGCCAAAATAAAAATATATATGCGTCTACTTACGTGTTGTGAATGACATGTACATCAATCTTTGCACCTGGAACAGGAGGAACAGGAGGGGAAGAGCTAATACTAGGCGATGCGGCTGACTCACCAGTAGCTTCATCTACATTTGGGGTCATTGGTTGTGTCCCTGTAATATATGTAGGCAATGGACGTGTCTTCTTCGAGGGATGACCCTTCCTTTTTCCTTTTCCTCTTCCTCCAGATTCCATGTCTAACAAAGGTATAAGAATTTGAAACAATAAGCAATTTAAGAGTTAATATGATGTTGCCAATATCTTCTCATACATCAATACCAATGTATGCATACAATAAAAACATTACCAAAGCATAAGTATCTAAACAAGTAATACAAGTGTGCAAATTATTACATTGCCAATGCTCAAAACATTACATTACCAATGTTCAAAAGATTACATTACCAATATTACTTAAGAATCCAAAACAAGCAATAACATAGTATAAAACAATAATTACTATTCATCCTCTTCTTCGTCTTATACATCATCCTCAGTCTCCGAGTTGCCACTACAAAACTCAAGTTCGTCTTCATTATCGTCCTCAGACTCTGATTCATCATCACTATCTTCGACTTCCTCTTCATCTTCCTCTTCCTCTGACTCATCAGTTATAAACATAGCACGAAGTTGACCTGGGCCAGGGGGAGGAGGTGGCAAATCAGCTAATAAAATTTCCTCCACTTCATCTACATTTTGAGCAAGATGAGTGGCACCATCCAAGGGATGATCAACCGATGAAACATTGGGAGGCACAGGCATTTCATCCTCTTGATAACATCCTTCTAGTGTGGACTCTGAAGCTGTGTAAGATTGGTATGATACATTAATCATACTTCTAGCCTTAGTCTTCCACACGGCCCACCATCCACTAAACTCAGGTCGCCGACGAGGGTTGGGTGTCATGTATACCTATTATGCTTGAGAAGCTAAAATGAACACATCGTCACCTATATGTCTAGAGGAGTCCTTTACATCGACGAAGTCAAATATGTCATGCTTTTGAATACCTCGTACAGAATCTCGCCACTCACAATTAAAAAGGACAAGATTGTTTCCCACGAGATATCTCACCGATGACTTCTTTGAGGACGCCATAATGGTCAAGGTTTCCTTTAAGATTGACACCGCTATTCCAGGTTAATCTAGTCTCCCCGTAAGATTTGGTGTGAAATACGTAGCCATTCACAAAATACCCGTTGTATAAATTAACCTTTACGTACGGTTCATTAACTAAATCTTTTAGCCTCGAAGCTTTGGCGTCATCAAGATGCTCTAGTATCTATAAAACATTTAACCAATATAACACAATGTTAAGATTGTAATTTTAAAAATGTATAAGAATTTAACTGGAAATGATATTTACATATTTCTTTAGCCAGGAAGAGAATTCATTGTCCGTTCTAATTGAGATTAGTTCAGAAGATATATCATCTCGGCTAAATCTTCAAACATGTTGCATTACAAGTGGGCGATAGTTAAGAAGAACGATTAATAAAGTAATAATATTCTTCAAAGCCAAAACATATTTACAACTCACTTTAGATAGTCCTCAACCCTCGGGACGGTTAAGAAGAACGTAGAGTTTATTTGCATCAAACTCTTACGGTTTAGCATCCGGGTACTCACCCGTTTGCCAAGAAATCGACCAGGGGAAGAAAATACTGAGATGCCTCCATTGGTGTCGGGCTCTCCACCGTCATAATTGCGCCCAACCCTAGTCAAATTCGTCTCAACATCCGAATGAAAATATGTTCCGGCAAAGGCAACAATCTCAGATATAATAACATGACCTCACGAAATTGAAGCTTCAACCTTGGCCCTGTTACTCATCTTTCTTTTCAACCCACCTAGATACCTATTAATAATTTGAAAATTAAAACACATATTATAATTACTTTTAAATAATATAATAAAATAAGTTACCTCTCAAATGGATACATCCATCTATATTGAAGCTGACCACCAACTCTAGCCGTATGCCAAGTGGACCGGTAAATGTTCCATAGAATCGAAGAACGAAGGAGGAAATATCTTCTCAAGTTTGCACAAAGTCACTACAATGCTCTCTTCAAGCATTTTCATGTCAGCAACTCGTAGTGTAGTAGATGATAACGCTCTGAAAGACTCACTTAGCTTTGTTAAGGCCACCCATATATTGTCAGGCACAAGGTCTTTGAGAGCAATCGGAAGTAGCCTATTCAGCATCACATGACAATCATGACTCTTTAAACCACGAATCTTCCCTCTTCTACATTGACACGTTACCAATGTTCGATGCATAACCATCTGTAGCCTCAAACTCTTGAGCCATTTCAAAACACTTAGTTTGTTTTCCTTGGTAAGCACATATGCAGCCATTGGTTTCACAATTTTACCGTTACCCTCGCCCAACTCTAAGGTAGGTCGACGACAGATTTCCTTAAGGTCAATCGACCTTTGGTATCTTTAGTTGTCCCCTTGTAATCCATCAACATATTAAAAATATTGTCAAACACATTCTTCTCAATGTGCATGACATCAAGGTTATGTCGAATCAGATTTGTTTTCCAGTACGGCAGGTCCCATAAAATACCCCTCTTAGTCCAATTATGGGAAGTTCCAAACCCTTGTGCTCTTTCCTTTGAAAACTTTTTCCCCCATCTAGAAACGGGCAGTCTTGAAACACTTTTGTATACATCTACACACCGCTCAAACGAAGAGGCGGCTCATCATGCTCCTCCGTATTCTTCCTAAATGAATTCTTTTGAGTTCTAAATGGGTGGTCCATTGGGAGAAATTGTCTATGACAATCGAACCAACACGGTTTTCGAGAATTCTTGAGTGTGAAAGACTTTGTGTCACCCATACAATACGGACAAGCCAATTTCTCATGCGTGCTCCAACCTGATAACATCCCATATGCAGGGAAGTCATTCACCGTCCACATCAACGCTGCCTTCAGGTTGAAATTCTCATTTTTGAAAGAATCCCATGTTTCAACCCCATCATCCCAAAGCTTTTTCAACTCGTCGATCAAAGGTTGAAGATAAACATCAATGTTCTTACCGGGACTAGTTGGTCCAGGGATGAATAACGACAAGAACATGTATGGATCACTCATACACATCCACGAGGGAAGATTGTAAACAGTGGCTATAACTAGCCAACGCGAGTAAGATTTTGCCCCATGCCCAAACGGATTAAAACCATCGGAGCAGATGCATAACCTTATATTTCTAACTTTGGCAGCAAAGTCAGGATAGGTATGATCAAAGTGTTTCCATGCTTCCCCATCAGAAGGATGAGTCAACAAGCCTTCTTCACGCGGACTTTCCTTGTGCCAACGCATAGCTTCTGAAGTAGCTTTAGACGTGTAGAGGCGTTGCAATCTCGGAATCAACGACTGTGGGTTCCCGGGGGCGTGCGCCCGCGCCCCGCGCGCCCTTGGTTAGGGTGCGCGTACGTGCGGATGCGGGACATCCACTACTCTCGTTCCACCCTCCCTTTTCTAGGGGAAGGCAAAATCAAAAGTGCGAAAGGAGTGCTGTCTAGGATAGCGCGTTGGAATGCGCCTCGGTTGCCTTTAGTGGATTTTATTAAAAATAGCCTTATGGCCCGTTTCGGATCACTATGGGAGCTTTGTGTTTCCCGCATCAAGTTATCCCTTTTTTAGGGGATATCAGGATATGGGAATACATCACCTTTCATTCCCATTCTCCCTTTTTTAGGGAAAAGCGAGAAAAGTGCAAGAAAGGAGTGATCACGAGGCCCCATGGATCCAAAAGTTTTAGAGTCGCCATCTTTATTTTAAGGCAAAAATAAAGCAAAACCAGAAAAAAAAAACCAGAGATAGAAAACGGGTTCGGAGGCTAAGTTACGAGTTGGGAAGGTGATAGGCACCCAACTCGCCCTTTCGGTCTCAAAATAGTTTTTGGTTAAAGTATGCTTATTGTTATATTTATTTAGCAGATAAATAAAGCATTAAAAGAGAGAAAAATAAAACAAATACATCCGTGGCTACATTATTTACGGACTCGCGAGTCATTTCCTTACAATAATTACAAATGTATTTAAAAATATTTGTCCATTATAACGGCTCTTTTACATAATATTTCCTAATCTAATGGCAGCACAACGGCTTATATTGACTACATTGGGCCGGATTTAAATAATAATTTTAAATAATAAATAAAAGAAACGCCCTTAAAGGCTATTACCTTTTAGAGCGGTAGTGTGCTCGCTCTCGTCCCGAGGAGAGGAGTCTTTTGTTGTTGTTGTTGTTGTGATTTGGAGAATGACTACTTATTTTGGATAACTTTGGCTCATTCACTCGGGCGAGAATAATGACGGCTTATTTCGGATGGTTTTGGCCTTTTTGGTTGGGCGGAATAACGACTTACTTTTTGTGTATTTCAGCCAATTACTCGGGCAGAGTAACGGCTTACTTTTTGGATTTTGGGCCGGGGAAGTAAGGTGGATACCTAACTAAAAGGCTAGGGATCACTTTTAACTGGTGGATTTGTGTTTGGGCGGAGTTTGGATAGGGTTTGGAAGCTTTGGTGGGCTACACACACCTATCTCACTTCTCTTACTAATCGGCGTTGAGGAGCAGAGAGAATTCTTCTTTCTCGCGGATGAATGGTGTGTGTCTCGAAGGGAGCCCAGCACCTTTATTTATAGTAGGAGAGGGGGACTCATCAAGAATTATAAATTCCCTCAGCCCACAGCAATCGATTGTACAACAGCCTTCTTCAGTTGCACAATGTGTTAAGTCCCAGAGCCACTGTAGCATGGATGGCGTGGACAACACCTTGGCATGGCGCGCGCCCAACTAGCTTTTGGCGCGCCATGTCCCTATTCAACTTCCATTTTTGGCACTTTTACCCCTCGCAATTTCTTGTTTTGCGCATCTGCTGCCTTTCGCATTATCGACTCACAGTAACTTGACATTTGTTAAGTTTAAGCGGTTCTTGATATCACATGTCGAGTCACATATCGAGTGCGAAATTGGGGTGTCTCTGAGCCCTTCAACGATGTAGTCTGGGTAACCCGAGGCTTACTTGAGAGGCGAAGATCGTTGATAAACAATAGACTCTCCAATTTCGTTCAATTAAAACGGAGAAAACGCATAGCAGTGCGATTATAATGCACAATTTATCATGCTATCCAAACTCCATAACCTAGACATATTTAGTCGGTTATAATAGGTTATCGTAGTTTTTAAGCAGATATGTAAATGAAGTGCTCTGATGGTCGGACCTACTAGTGTAGGCTGCCTACGTATCCCTTAATAAAGGAAATCAAACCAAACGTAGTTCAGACCAAAACCTAAACTACAACCAAGGAGGATGTCATGTCCTTTGGGTCAAAAACCCAACCAAGAACACAACAGGAATAAGATTTTTGCGTTTTTCGAAAAAGCCGTATTCGAACGGTCGAAAACGGCCGCCAAATACGGTATGAAGATTTGAATGTTTTTCGGAAACCATATTCCAACTTGTCAATACCTGTCATCGAAATATGTTAAGAGAAATTTTCAAAAGGTGTGTCTGGATGGTCAATACCTTGTTTCCAAACACAAATAAGAAAACTTTCAAATTCTCCGAAAACTGCACTCGACCGATCAAAATCTGTCGCCGAGCACGACAAAGAAAACTTTCTTCAAGTTCTTTTTTTTTTGAAAATTGTAAAAAAGGATCATTCTCTTTCCTTTCCTTTCTTCTCACTCTCTCAGTTTTTTTTTTGTTTTTTTCAATATTCCTCTTTTTTTTTTTTTTTTGAAATATTCCTCTTTTTTTTTGTTTTTGAAATATTCCTCTTTTTTTTTGTTTTTTGAAATATTCCTCTTTTTGTTTTTTTTTTTTTTGAAATATTCATCTTTTTTTTTGAAAACAAAAACTCTCTAAAAAAAGTTCTCTTTTATTATCATTTATTTTGAAAGAAAACAAAACTTTTCTTTTTTTCTTTTTTTTTATTGCAAAACAAAAACTTCTCTTGAAAAAGAGTTTATAGAGTCAGGGCAATAATACTTTACCTTTCTTACCTTTGCTTGGGGTGGTGGATTCGGCTGATTTTGACATTTCTGCCACTCTTGCTTTTTCAAGCCAGGGACTTTATTATAATTTTTTATTTATTTTCTTTTTTTTAATTATTTTTTCTTCTGTTTTTTTTCTTTTTCTCTTTTTTCTCCTTTTTTTTCTTTTCTTTTGCCGCTTGAAAGATTTTTTACTCATTTTGCGGCTGACCTGCTGGGGATATTATTTCTTCTTTGCCCTCGGATGGATGGTCACCAAATGTGGTTAACAAAATTAATTTCGTTAACTTTCCGTTAAGCTTAGGGGTCATTTTGGGAATTTTGGAATTTCGAGGACTTGAGTGTCGCAGCTTCAAACTTCGGAGGGGGGAAAAGGAAAATTTCCCTTTTCCTCCCTTATTATGGACGGGGAGTGGGAGAAAGGGAGCTACTGCTCCTTTCTTCTTCTTTTTTTCTTTCCTTCAGCGACCGCCATTGTTGCCTTCCATTCTTTTTTTCTATTTTCTTCTTATTTTCGCTCCTTTTCTCAATTTTTCTTCGCCAATTCCAGTGTTTTGTCTAGCAGATGGCATCTTCTTCTTGATCCAGGAAGGGGAAGGCTCCGATGCACCCAGAATCTGATGAAAGGAGGAATGAGTTTCCTCCCTTGATTCGAAATAAAATCAAGTACCGGTACAGATGACTGGGGCAATATTCTTCGAGACCGGAACACTCACGTGTCCAATCTTCCACCTACCATTGTAAGTTCCTTTCTTATTCTAGATTTGCCTGGATATACTTCAGATCTGCTAGATTTCAGCACTGTTTGGAACCTTTGGAACATTCCTGACTTTATTAATGATGTTTATGCATGTCCTATTTATGCCTAAATGATGTAATTAAGTAATGATGCATGCAATTTACGTGATTTATTTTTGCGATGCATGATTGAACTAGTGGTCACTATTTGACCCTACTATGCATGAGTTATATTATAAATGCAATTAGAGCTATATGATGCATGTTTTACACTAAAACATATTTTTGCATGCAATATATTCACGAGACGGACTTTTCGGAATACAATTTAATTTTTTCCGAACACACTTTCGGGCATATTTTCGGATAAATATGGGACAAAACAGATATATTTCATGCCCTTAAGTTTATTTTTCATGCCCTTAAGTTTATTTTTCATGCATGCTTATGCTGCAGGGACATAGTAAATGCCATGAGAATACTTATTTTTATGATCGGTGGCATTTTATTTTCTTTTAGCGTTCCCCTAATGCAGTTTATTGTATAATAAATGTACATGATGAATGTATGTACTACTTTACTTGATGCAGATGTAATGCAAAACAATTATAGGATGCTTACTAACATAATGCATGGACGTTTTCTTATTTTATATGTACATGATAAATGCAAAAAATGCAGTATTCATATTTAACATGCATTTCTATGATGCTTAGGATGTAAAAATGATTATTTGAATGCAAAACAGTACACATAATTTCTCTTTTTTTTATATCTAAAATACATACTTAAATGTACTTTATTTTTGAATGAATGAAAAAGAATACAACATATATTTCCGAAATACACATTTTTTCTTTTTATTTTACATTATTATTATTTTTTCATTTTTTTAAACCAAATTTTTATTCACATGTGTATTTATGTACATGTATTTTATTTTTATTTTTTTTATTTTTATTTTTTTAAACCAAATGTTTATTCACATGTGTATTTATGTACATGTATTTTATTTTTATTTTTATTATTGTTTTTTTTTTGAAAAATGGTAAGTGTTTATTTACACCAAAAATGATTTTTTTATATCATCATTCATTTTTTCTTTTTTTTATACCATGCACACATGTTTTTTTTCATTATTTTTCATTTTTATTGTGCATGTCTATTTTTTTTGGAGACTAATACATTCTTTTTTTTTTTTGTCTTACCCTCTTTTATAGGTGAACGTGTCTACCTACAAGAAGCTGCTGCGGGGCTTTTTCAGCATTAGCAAGCTTTATCAGAAGCTTGCTGATGAGTTTTCTTGCAGGGGGAGGAGCACAGCGCGGCGGCCCAGACGTCGAGATGATGATGATGATGTCGGTCGAGGCCGCGCCGGTCGGGGTAGAGTGAGCTGGTGGCACAACGGGTGGCAGGTCCACAGGTCATGGGTGGTGGCCTTGATAGGAGCTAGTCATCCCAAGCGCATTAGCTTTTGGATTCCTGTGATTATTAGTCTCTCTTTTCTTTTTTTTTTCTTTTTTTGTAAAAGAAACCAGTACAGACATTATTATATAATGCAATACAATTGTACATGATGTAAAATATCACACATGCAAACTCAAATACACACAGGAAATAAAGCTATACCAAATATCTAAAAGGTAATGACACTTGTAATCTTGGAAAGAGAGTTTATAAGAATACACCTTTGGATGAGATTGGGCTTTTCGATGATATGGGTACGGAGAGATGGCCGCCTTCCCCTGTTACCTCGGTGCATTGCGGCTATTAAACCTGTGGTTATAGTCTTCTTTTATAGGTCTCTCTCTTTTCGTTGTGATCGGAACACCAAGGCTTGAGCGGTGGGCGGTTGGACAGATAAACCGGAGATACCGGGCATAATTTCCGAGCCACGGTAGAAGTCACAGGCGCGCCATATGGGAGGT
>JABEVN020000280.1:0-37067 GCA_013146195.2 Codonopsis lanceolata | reverse complement strand
CTTCTCGTAGCACTCTAAATACCATACCATGCATAGCCAGATGACAGTTGGTGTCAAAAAGAGGCAATGCTCTGATTTTTTCTTCCATACGCTTTAGAGCTTCTAGGCTCTTGGCAACATCTTTCTTCACTTTCTTTCAAGCAAAGTAAGCACTAATATCACTCCTATACTCGAATCACCACATTTCCTTAATTCCTTCGCAACCCCTAATGAATGTCTTGAACACGCTCCTTCATCATGCGAAGCAGGTCCCCTATAATGGCACACGAGTCTAGCAACCCGACTGAACCCTCAAGTGCCTCTTGGAACTCTGTGCCGATGTTGGGGAAAGCTTTTCGGGTGAGTGGAGACTGAAAAAATCGTCAAGAAGAATTGTACAACTCCACTAGCCCTACAAGACCTGTTTGAATAATTTCTAAGCAAGTAGCTGTTCTTGACACCAACTATGTCTCCCATGTTTTTATCTTGTAGGGATAGGGGTTTCTCTTAAAAGGCAAGCTAATGGATCTCATGTGATATTGTGCAGGTGAACCTTCCATCTTTAACTTGTTTGAAAAAGCTTATGCCTCAAAGATATTGTTCGAGTGATCAAGCTTGGATCGTTATGATCAAAATTTGACATACTACTTTATAGAAACATAGCTAGATTCTATGTAGGAGTAGGATCATGTTGCTTCATTTTCTCCAACCAGTGTTGTCTATTTTAATCCTTAACCTTATGTAGGTGTTTATTTCTTAATCCATATGATCCTCGAAAGTTGAACAAAATGGTTGTAGGTACCTAATAATTAAGGTAAGAATTGATTTTCTCAATTGGAATCCTACCCATAAACCAAATCAATTTATGTTTCTGAATAGAGCTGATATTTCAACAGTAAATAAAGGAAGGATACTCACTAGAGTATACATTCACCATAGCTATCTAGATTCTTTTCCAGCTAATTAATATAGTTCAACAAAGGTTTCTAACGAAGAAGAATACATTGCGATTATTCTATAAACAAAATGCATATATACCTAATTTAAAGTATGGGTGAATTTAGTGCAAAATGCCAAAAATCTTAAAACTTTCGCAGATGCGACACGGCACAATTATGAGTGGTAAGTGAATGCCAAAATGATAAATGAGCTGACATAACCATCAACATAAAATTATTAAATAAACTGCTATCCACGTGGCAGCCACTAAATTCAAATAACTTTTTCAATTACATCTTTAAAAAAATTAGTTAACTATTACTCCATCCGTCCCAATTAATTGTCCCAGTTGATCCGGTAGCAGGTTAATAAAAACAATTGACTTGATTATTTATATTGGTTTAATGTAGTTCCTTTAATGTCCATGTGTATGTGGCCCATAATTAAAATAGAGTGAAAAAGTAAGGGTAAAGTAGTAAAAATGATGTTACAAAGGTAAGTTCAAAATTTGGAAAATTATTTTGGACAGACGAAAAAGAAAAGGAAAACGATAATTTAGAGACGGAGGGAGTACTAAAATAAAATTTATTGCTCAAATTTTTTCTCATGCTAACTACGAACAAGGTTCTAAAAATGGTTAGGCGTGAAATAACATCTTAGTGCCTAGGGGACTAGTCTGGACGTAATTGGACTAGACGGGGCCTAGAATTAAGACATAATTACCATTTTTGATAATTTACATCAAGATCAAACACATTGAATACAAATTTAATTTTTTTTTATGTTTTGATTTTATCAAACACTTGTCTATATTTGTAAAATAAACAAAATATACAAATAACATTAATCTCAATTCTTAACAACTCTAAAGCAATAAAACTTGCTAAGTTTAGAACTAAAAGCAGAAAAATAGTATTCCGGTTCCCCCATTACTCGCTACGCCTCACCATTACAAAATCTCCTTCCTTGCTCCGGTCACCGCATATTGCAAAATCAACTACAAAAATAAATTCAGATTAGAAGCGAGGTTTGCGTAGCAGAGCATAAACTAGGTCGATTAGGCGACTAAAAGAAAGTAATATTACTAGAATAAGGGCCTAGCGCCTAGTTTTAGAACAACATGCGTACAGACTTTATATTTATTCATTGAAAAAAATAACTATTATAAGTGTTTGAAATTTGATTTATTCAATATTATGAGTTTTAAATTATTATATGAGGTAAATTAATTTAAATTAGGTTTTTTTCTTGGTATTTACCTTATTTATATTCATTGACTATTATTTCATTGTGTAGAATTATAACCAAATGGTTTATTTACTTAATCACATTAAGCATCCCATTGAATCTTGGCCTTACACATTCCTTATTATTTTAGTGGTCTTATTTTTATAAGGAAGCAGTAATTTGGCGAGATTCAATGGGACGGCGAGATGATTTGAAGCAAATCAGAGAAATATATTAATATGGAATGGTTTTATTTAGGTTGGAAACATTACCAATTAAGTTGTGTCCTACTTTGTAGGATTGGATTGGTGTGGTTTTGAAAACTTTATTAATTGATAATTGATTTGCTAACATCTAATATTATTTTGGAAAGATTATATCTTTGTTTTTAAGTTTTGTAAGACTTAATTGAAGGCTATATAAAGAGGGAAGGATTCCAACTGGAATGTTACGCATTCTAAAGTGCAGGTACATTCGTGTTGCTGAATGTCCTTCCTTTGTTAGATCTTATAGTCTCCAATTAATCATACACTGTTGGATTTTCTTCTTAATACACAGTTTTTTATTTGATTTCCATTAGTTGTTTTATAATGTGATCTTAAACAGTTTACTAGTGAAAGTTTTGTCGTACCGACAAATTTTGATAAAATGTTTAAACTTTGTGTTGATTTTTATTTTTTATAATGAGATCTTAAACTGTTGGGTTGTTTTAGAATTTACCTAGCTGCAATTTTTTCAATGAGTAATTTTGATTTGTATTCAAGTGAATTTCAATATTTATTCTATTTTAGTATTTTTCAAAGTATTCCAATTAAATTATTTTCAATTACTTTTAAAGATTTAAGAAAATCCTCTTAATTATTATGTACAACATTTGCAATTGTTTTCTATTAAAATTATGTATCTCACGAGTACTAACCTAGTTGTTAAATAATGCAAACATACATAAGTGAGGGGTGGCTACTAGAGGTTGTTGTCGTTGACGGCATTGGTTATCACTAGCAGCAGCGGTTTTCTTTGGAGGTCGTCGTCAGCGGACCGCGGTGATGGTTCATTGGTAGTGAAAATTCAACAATGCTCACTCTATCACTGTAAATGACTGTATGGACACCCATTTATGCCCACATAAGCTTATGTCAAGGAATATGTCTTAATTACTATAAGGACAGCCATTTATGCACACATAAACCAATGTCAATTGAATATGTTTTAATTACTATAAAGGCTCTCATTATGCTTGCATAAGCCTACGTAGATGAATATGTCTTAATTATGACCAACTTCAATGTTATTTAAAAAAAATTTTGTGTTCTATCCATTAACTAATAATAATGGATATTAATAATCAATATGCTAAAGAGTATTAATATTAATATATATAACAATAGAAGTTTTTATCTAAAGACTTTTAATTAGTAAACAATTTGTAAGACCTATAGCTAATACCCTTAAGAAGTCTAATTGTTAAGAACTTTAGCTATATGACTTCTACTATAACCAATTGTAGAAAATAGAATTGTTATTGTTTTAGCAATACCTATTCATAATAGAATTGAAAAGAGTGTTTATATCTTAGCTATTAAAAATTACTTATAGTCATCCTCCTACTGTAATTAATACTAATAATTGCACATAAACAATTCTCCTATGATAATACTGATTAATACAAGATTGGAAAAACCCTGTTACAAAAGGCTTCAAATCATACGTCCATTCATGTCATCATCGTAAATAGAATTGAATCTGGCCTCACATGTTTCCTTATAAAAAAGAAATTGCATTAAAATAATAAGGAATGTGCGGCCGAATTAATAGGACATGAATGTGATAGAGATTGTGATAAACGATTGGAAAGTCTAGTTACAAAATACATATATGACTTCCCCTACTATTATTAGCATTTAGTACTAATAATTGTGCATGAATTTTATTGGAAAAAAAACAGATGCACATCAATCTGTGAGTGTGATACCTATTAATGATGGATTTAAAATACATGTTACAAAACGTGAAAGATATTAGCTATTGGAACAAGGTACATTAAATTACAAAAATACCAAAGGGCAGCCCTATTACGATATTAGCTATCCATTTCTCCAAAAAAAAAAAAAAAAAAGTAAACTGCCTTAGTTATGCCTCTAAAAATAAATAGTTCCTGCTCAGCCACCAAAAAATCAAAAACAATGATGGATTTAAAATACATGTTACAAAACGTGAAAAATATTAGCTATTGGAAGAAGGTACATTAAATTACAAGAAATGGCAGCTCTATAAAGATATTAGCTATCCATGTCTCAAAAAAAAAAAAAAAAAAAAAACTGCCTTAGTTATGTCTCCAAAAATAAATAGTTCCCCCCAGCCACCAAAAAATAAAAGACAAAAACTGCTCAACCATAACATCATCTTTTTCGAAGAAAAATGTGCTTCTGTCCAGCCACCAAAAGGTAAGAATTCGACAGAATTCAGCCATCCCATCAACATCCTTTCGCATCGCAGCCTTCATCGAAATCCCCAAAATTCATGCATTAATGGCCGGTTGTCAATTTACATATCTAACTCAACTCAAGAAGGGAAGAAATGATAAGAAAATCAAGAGTCACACGCATGTGGAAAACGTACAATACTAAGAAGAATGGCGAGCTCATGAGTCTTGACTTCATTGCAATGGACGAGAAGGTACAACGGCCAAATATCATTTTGATGTGCCTGGCCTTAAATGGGTCACAAGCAAGGCACGTGCGACCACCACGTGCCAGTCACAAGCTTGATTAGTATGAGACCTATCAACCTAGCGGGCAGAGATAGCAAGATATCAAGCAATGAGTAATATATCTCCCGTCTAAATTTGGTCGGGCACAGGCCTTGCCTGCCCGACCAGGGGCCATGCCCGGGGACTACACTCACATCGGACAAAGAATCAGATTCATCCCGTCCAAACCTGGTTGAGCATTGGCCTTGTCTGCTCGACCAGGGGCCACGCCCGGGATTTACGCCTATCTCTAATTAGTCTACATCATGTAGCCGGGCAAAGCCTTGCTCGCCCGGGCACGTATCGAGCAGGGAGCCTTGGAAACTTGCTCTCCAAGACAAGTCAAAGGTTACCTTATTTGAGCAGGACACCTACCATATCTGCTCCTACATTCACGCGACCAGCCGCTTATCACGCCTACAACTTAGAGATTTCCTCCTTAATTGGCTAGGTTACTACGGAGATCAAATCCCACAAGGATTCTACGTCACAAGGGGCCTATAAATACCCCTCCGGAAACCATATTCAAGTACATACTCTTTCTTGAGCCTTGAACCTCTGTCAAATTTTTTTTGACTCTATCACACGATATTTACTCTTACGCCGGAGTGGTTTCGCGAGGCCAAGCCTTGCACTCCCACTAAGGTGTTTTCGTGGTCTTAATCAGGTTCAAGGAAGCAGATTAAACCCAGATATCCTACCCATCACACGGATGGCCCAAGCTGCATTTTTGTCACATCACATTTTTTGAATCTTTTAATTTTAGTCATTATTGCTGTAATTATAATCATGTTTACTCTATGTCATGTCATGTAGCAAGCCACGATGCATTGCACTATCAAAAGTAGGTTTATTGCAGATTTCTCGAGATTAATGAGTGAGGGTAACTTCTACGTAATGATTTTTTTTTTTTACGATTAATCTATCAAAACCATTCTACAAGGTTCTTCAATAAGAATTTTATATATCGTTCATAGCAAGTACAATTTTTTGAAGAGATAATTAGTAATGTCCCAGATATTCCGCACCACAAATTTTCTATTATTCAATTTGTGAAACTGGAATACATCGGAGATAATAGGAAGAATCTGGTTGGTGAGCGTAGACTTTAATGTAATTGTGACGAACTCAGCATATTCTAAATTAAGTACTTGAATACTTGATGTAAACTCATTGTTATGACATGTTTTCCTATTATTATCAAATGTTATGGGAATGATTGTAGGCATATCTGGAGTAGAAGAGAGGATTCGAGATGGACATACCTTTAGGCTGCAAATCTTAGACTTAAAGGATGAGAGGTGAACTAAATTTTTAAAAACGTTATATTTTGCTAAGATTACTTAATCTAATATTTTCTTTTGTCCAGGAACAATCGCCTTCGGATTACCATTTGGGGAGAACTTACTAAGAATTTAAACAATTCAATAGCGGCGTTGAAATAATCTGAAAACAAGGTCTTAATTATCACATCAACAATTATTCGTAATGACCAAGGTATATCACCTTCTTGAGGTTACAAAATGAAAAATAGTATGACATTTATTATTTGTAAAGTACTAAACAAGTTTTTTTTTCTTGACCAATCTTTTTTTTCTTGACCAATCTCATCTAGGTGAACCAGCCGCTTCAACCCACAAAATTTTATGTTGATCTTGACATAGAAGATGTCCATATGTTTCGAAATAGGTACGATTTTGTACGTTTCAACAATAGTCGATCAAATTTTTGGTAAGCTCAATCTAATCACTTAACAAGATTATGGATTCCAGAATTTTATATAAGTCTATTTCATTTAATGGAATAGGGTTGGTTTAGAGCAACTTGGAGCAAGTGTATTTGAGATACTGCTTTTTTCACCCTACATAAATCGGAACGAGTACGATAAGAAAAAAAAAAAGAATAGTGCAGGAAATACAACATATATTGAAGTTAGTGCATCACCATTGTGTAAAATTCTTACACAACTTCTTAGTTGGGATGCCATTTTGCCTACTACACTTTTCTCTTCTTACGCACTTAAGAATATATCTTCTCATTATATACTATTCTTAGCATATTCTTAACTGGGTCTCACATGCCACCTCATTAACTTTACACTTCATTCTTATTTTTATACTTCTCAACAAATAAATTAATTTCATGTTATTTAATATATTTCATATTTAAATATTTCGTATAAATAATTAATTTATAAATTAAGATTTAAATTAATTTAAAAATAATAGTTACATTATTATTTTTAAAATTTTAAAAAAGTCGCCCCCAACAACACACACACACCACCCCCCACAAAAAAAAGAAAACCCCCCCAATTCAAAAAAAAATTCAATTATTGGCAATTTGTGATCTTTCTAAATTGGAAGATTATTTTTTCTCTTTCCTACATGGCTCATCCAAGAAGAATCTCACAATTGTTGATATTGTCTTCTTAATAAGAAGATCACTAAGAAGGGAGTTTTTTTTTAATCACAATGCTGATGCTCTTAGGTGACAAATTCGTAAGTTCTGCCTCCTCTTTACTGTTAGAGCAGGTATATTGGTGTGCCAAAAATCAAACTCAACCCATTAAAAACTAATAAACTAATCAATTAGATACTCATTTGATCTAAAACCAAAAAACCCTCCCAATGGTGGCATAAAATCCAACACATTTACATACCTCACCATCTTTATCTCTAACAATTTTAAAAATAAATTCAAATTTTGCAAAAAATTCATTTGGTATCCAAATGAGACAAATCAAGTCTCTATTTATATATAAAAATGTGAACTGTTTTTTTTTTAAAAAAATTGAATGCCTAAACTGCCCTTAAACAGAAGATAATAAAAAATGATAGTCAACCGCCCACTTTAATGACGCATTTAAAGGCAAGAGCAAACTTTGTGGGCCGGTTGAATTTTTTTTTTCAAATTTGGCCCATCAAAACGACGTTGTTTTGATGGGTTGAAGCTTAAAACGCTGGCGTAGCCCAGGGACTGTTCCGTAGATTGGAGAAATTGCGGAGGTTCATCTTGTGATTCTTTTGGGCTGAAAATCAAGTTAAGCAAAACTTGTGATTTTTTAAAAACCTCTGTTGTGCCCTTGATTTCTTCAAGATTTGGGGGGAAAACCCCCGTTGTACCTCCTCTTAGTATCACTAAGGCACTAGATACATCATGATGATGTTTTTAATTCGCATGAGACGCCTCTTTATGTTTATGACACTATCGCAAAGATTAACGAGCAAAATGGATGGAAGTATAACTCATGTAAAAAATGTAAGAAGAAACTTCGCATTCAAGATGACAAGTTATTTTGTGATAAGTATCATCAAGTGGAGTGCTAACCCAAACATCATGTATAACCTTTTAATTTTTGAGATGTAAACATTTTATCAGTATGTTTTAGTTTCTTCGATAAATGTTATTATTACATTATTTATCAAGATATCGAGTGGAGGTGGTTGTGGAAGATAATAGTAGAAGTGCAAGGTGTGTCATGTTCGATCGCGAGGTGGAAAAGATAATACAAAAAAGCTACGGATTTGGCACGCATTGTTGTAGAGGTGAAGATAGTCGATGCCTAGGGAAACTTTGAATAATCTTAATACCACTAACCATGACTTCTCGATACTAATGTGCACCAGCTTTATATTTTCAGGAGGGTAGTGATGATGCAATTCCAAGGCCATTGAGACAACTTATTTGAAAATGTTTTATTTTTCAGCTCAAATTTTATGAATACAGTCATGGGACAAACTATGAGAACTTCACTGTGAATAGAATATTCACGGAATTTGTCATACGAGATGACTCGATGGAGAATGTAAGTCCTCTAAATTCCATCATTCTTGGGTCCTCTATCTAATTTGATGATGAAGCCAACAATGTAATGGGATGAATATTACAGTATTATTTTTGTATTCTAAAATAAATAACCAATAATGTAGGGGAGGAATTCCAGAAGAAGAAGGAATGCATATCGCAATGACATCGCCAATAGAGACTCCAAAAAAAGCACATGATGGAAGGTCAATTGTTATTCATTTTTAATGTTTATTGTTTAAAAAATGAGCGAGATATAAACTAGAGTAAAACACTACTAACTTCCTATTTTTGGGCAAGAAAACACTACTAAGTTCATGTTTTTTTATCGCAGTCCACTGACCGAAGAATTGGTTATTGTTGGTGGCAAGAACAACATGACAGGAGTTCTCTGCAGTAGGAGAAAAACTAAGAAGAACTTACAAGTTTTAGACACTTAATTTCAATTTAGCTTATTTTAATTGTATTGTTGGTACTTTTCAAGATTTTAGACTTCAGAAAGAACGCTAGGAGATTTTAACTTTTTCCTTAAGATTGTCTTTCAATTACAATTTATAATAACAATTATGAGATATTTTTGCACTTTATATAAAATGCATGTGATAGTAGGAGATTAAATACATATTACTAATGATATATTGTTTAGATATATCTGGGAGAAACATTCATACCACATCCATTTGTTCAACTTCTCCATTAGAGGTTCATTGTGGCTATAAAAAAAGTTAAGCCAAATCAAGGAAATAGTTCAAGGCTAAAAATATATTATCAAAAGTAAACGATTCACACGTACTAAGAATAAATACGCTCGTTCTAAAAAACTGAGACCTAAAACAAACTAATGGTCACGAGGCTTAGTATCTTTTGAGCAATGTGACATTTAATATTTTATCAAAAGTAAACGATTAACATATCTATAATTATTACTAAAACAGAAGCCGCTGCTACCACGTGGCGACTTTCTGTGAAAAACTAAATTTTTAAAAGGGATTTTGTGATGCCACGTGTCATCATTGAAATAGTAAATGTTTTTTTATTTTTTTTTCAAAATTGATTAATATAAGATAAAAATCGTAAATCTAATTAGATAAGATAAAAATCTTAAAACTAATTTGATTTTGTCCTGTTTAATTTATACAAGTTGAATTTGACCGAAACTCTTCAATTTTCATCTCTTTTCATTTTCATACTATTTAATTAATACAAATTATTTACAAGATAATTTTATGTTATTTGTTCTTCTACTATATATATATATATATATTAATTACTAATCTATTAATTATCTATTAACTATTATTTAAATATAAGTCACTGCTGCCACATGACGACTTTGTGTTGAATTCATAAAGTTTTAAACGAATTATGTGCTTCGACATGTCAACTTCTTGTGAAGTTGAGATTTTTTTTCTTTTTCTTTGCTGCCAAAAATTAAAACCGGATAGATTTTAAAACTAGTGCCTCCTTTATAAATGGTATTTTTTTTTTTGCCAAAATCGGTTAGTACGAGATATATTTTTATCACATTTGATTTATACATGGGAAAAGTTTTTTTTTTTTACCATTTTTTCTGCAAAAATTAGTTAATGCATGATATATTTTATCACATTTGATTTAAACGTATTTCACTTGATTAGGACTCTAAATTTTCATGGTAAAAGTTTTTTTGTGTGGATAGATTTTATCAATTCTCATAGGTTTTAATCTTTTAATTACATATTCATATGATCAATTGTGAATATTTACCTTATGTTTCATTTTTTTAAATAAATTTTTAACTATTTATTACAAGTTTAGAAAATAATCTTATTATAAACAACTTTTTCACAAAAAAAAAAAACAAAAAAACTACTAAGACTGTGCATACGGTACTCTATATATAAATTCTTCTTTTTTTTTACTACCAAAAATTAAAACCGGATAGATTTTAAATCTGATGTCTGCTTTATACAAGGTAAAATGTTTTTATTTTACCATTTTTTGTTGCCAAAATCAGTTAATACTGAATATATTTTCTCACATTTGATTTAAACACGTTTTTTAGAAGACAAAGCATAGCAGGTATGGAAAGATAGAAGAATGGTTTGATTTTTTAAAGAATTTGTTTGAATCGATAATAGTTGCTCGGTGATGTGTAACAACAAGAGGAGCTAAGCAAATCTATTGTTTTCATTGTAGAGACTTGAGGGGAGTGTTATGAGTTTTTGACTGATCGTGAACGAAAAGTTTAGAGAACTAAACTTATTTTAAGGAGGTGAGAGTGTAATATCCCTAAGTTTTGATTGTATTACTTTTTTTTTTTTGGAGTAAATGTACTTGGGCTGGTATTTATGGTTTGACCTAATTTGAATAAAATAGATAATTGAGTCTACTTTAATTTAATAGTGAGCCCACTTAGTTTTGGTACACATTTGAGTTATTTATTTGTGATTGGGTTTGAGCCAAATTGATGGTCCAATAATAATAACAACAATAATAATGATAATAATAATAGCAATAATAATGATAATAATAATAACAATAATAATGATAATAATAATAACAATAATAATGATAATAATAATAATAACAATAATAATAATAATAATGATATAATAATAATAATAATAATAATAATAATAATAATAATAATAATAATAATAATAATAATAATAATAATAATAATAAGTCTTAATTATTACCTTAAGTTAATTACAGTCACTAGTTAGGGGATGTGGAGAGTGGGCGTTACTTCCATTGAAAAGAAACGGCTGACGGCTGCAGTAATGGGGGAGCTGAAGAGGTTGCTCTCGGAGAGTATAAAGAGAGTGGTTGCCTCTAGTTTCAACATAAGCATTAGCACAAACTGAGAGTTGAGAGAATCGTTGTGAAGACAAGAAGGTGACGGAGACTCGGAGAGTGACGGCGGGTTGGATCGTGAGTGCACCTCGGCAAAGTTTTGAGGTAATTCAACCATCTTTGTCTGATTGTGATTTCAGTTGGGTTTTTACTTTCGGGTCAATGAGTGTTGAAATTGGTTTCGAACTCTTGGTTGTATGTTAGAGGGAGTGATGGAGAATGTTAGAAAAGAACAGGGGGGGGTTAGCAGGTGGTGTGGAATCAGAGAGAAGGAAGAAGAGAGGAAAAAAAAAGAGTGAAAGGCGGGTAGAAGGGAGGAACCGAGAGTGGTAAGATGACTTTAAAAAAAGGGGGGGGGGGAAGAAAGAAGGGGAAACATGTCGTGTAGAGGAGGAAGCAATAATATATATGGCTTTGAGGATAATTGTTGACTTTGAGAGAAGGAGTTGGGTGAGGGAATGAGGTGTATGATTTATGTGGTAAATGGTTGGTTTGATTTAGCCAAGTCACAAATGGAGAAAGATTTTGATGGGTGGGATATAATTAATAAAAGAAGAAAACAAAAAAGGGGAAAAGGGTGGTGAAGTGACGGGTGGAAGGAGAATTTAATAGGAAAAGAAAAAGTATAGAAAGTTTAATTGACTTGGGTTTTGTAATGCTATTAACAAGTTGGTTTCTAAGAATAAAAATTAGGTTATTAAAATTTAGTTTAATTACTTGGATATGAGTAAAATGTTGTTTAAAATAATTTAGTTTCTTTTTTTATATTTGATATTAGATTTGGGCAAATACAAGTGTTGGTGCCTTACACGTACAAGCTAATTGTTCACCACTTTTCGGTAAGGGATTATATTTCTTAAGTATTTTGATCATCCTATTTTATTCGGTAGGTTTCCATTATAAATTTTATTGCATTTACGTTTTCTTGTAAACACATGCTCGGCACTCGCCGATATTTGCTTTGAACTCCGTCGAACCTATTTTGTTCATACTCCAAATTTTGATAACCCATGTTTGACTTCTTTGAAATATCAATCCGTTGGAAAAATGGATTACATATATTTTTGAACGTTTGACTTTATTTGGAACTCCCCCGTGATCACTAAGTAAAATAAATTGTTACGTGAAAAATGTAACATTAGTGAAACGAAGAAATTATTTGACACCACTAGACATGTGTTGAGGTTATCCGGATATACCTTCAGGTCCGTTGGGCTTAGGCTCATTGGGGCAGTTAGTCAGGTCGAATTGACAACTTAAGTGATCATGGAATCTACGGGTGTTCCTTGTTTCCAACCGGTATTGGACAGTTGGCAGCAATTGGACATCTCGTATTTGTTTTGAGCCTTATCTTTCACTTGGAATTCCTGATTTACATTTGTTTTTGGTCTTCAGTTTATGCTCTAGCTCCACAATCTTGGCATTGGCCTCTTCTAGCTCGGTTTCGCAGGCTCGGAGATCCTTCCGGACCCCAGCAATGTTGTTCAAAGCAGCTTCTTCAGACTTTTTGGAAAAGTTTAGGTGGGATTCTAGAGTCTTCTTCTCCGCTTCAACCTTGGAGAGTTCAGTAACTTTGCTGGTGAGGCTCTTCTCGGTAGACTTCAGCTCGGCCCGAATGGAGTTGATCGTTTCTTCCAGCTGGTTCTTTTCTTTTGTTAGAGCGGCGTTGGTGTTGAGATTGCTCACCAAGCGCTCGTACATTAGAACTGATTTGTTGGCAATCTACAAGAAAAGATACTGTTAGAAGTGAGGGAGTGTTAAGGAACATGGGATTGCAAGGAAAAGACTTTACCTCAGTCATACACATCCCAATCTCTCCAATCAAAACTGAGCTCGCTTGGTCGTTGCTTTTCTTCTGGATACCGCCATGGTGGAATCACTTCATTAATCCAAGGCCAGTAGTGGCTTGGAATCCACTGCGCTTGTACACATTGATGTTGTCAAGGTCGGGCACATCGACGAGTTTAAGAATGAGGGCTGCAGCTTTATCCCGGTCATCCGACATAAGGAAATTCTCCTTTTGCCATGATGGGGTGGAGGGAGTGGCTTCCTCAAGCATGGCCTTATCTGCTCAGCGTTTGTTTATCCTCGGACTCTCACTTGGTTCGATGATGATGACAGGTGAGGGGGCTGTTTCGACCCTTTGTGTGACGGGGGTTGGTGTGATAACCGTCGCGGGTTGACTAGGCTTAGGTTGGCTGCGTTTAGTGCCGCGGCCAGTAGTGCTGGACGGGATGGTTGGAAGGTTAGCAGCAGGTTGGGTCGAGAGATGTTTGCTTCGTTTATTTGAGCCTTTCTTGGCAGCCTGAAGGAATTTGTTAACATCCGTCAATTGCCTCATGTCTGCAAAAATTGAAATGAGCATTAAAATATGAAGAAAGCAAAGTTTATAAGTTCGAGGTAAAGTATAGTTGAGTGTGGACCAGTAAGAGAAAAAGGAGGTCTGCAGGGAGTTCCAGCTCGCGCACAGTCATCACATTCGTTGGGGAATTTTCTGCCGTGGCATGTACCCCAATATGGATGTGGAAGCTCAGGGTCAATAGTAACTCGAGGTATAACCCCCTCCAGGGGAAGGTTGAGGATCCCAGCTTGTCGGAGAAGGGTCAAATCCGAGGTGAGAGCTCGCCAGTCGAGTACGAAATCTTGACCGGCCCGGCCATCTCGTCCTTTTTTCACTCCGAGCAAAGTTCTGAATGCTCTTGCTATCTTGGGTTCTCCAGCTCGGTAAGCGTTCTTATTGTGTTCGGGGAGCCCGTAGTCGGTAAGGTAAGGAGCGAAGGGCCAACCGATGCTTGATTCGACGAGCAGAGCCTTTGAATCCCACCCATCAACTTTGTTCGGGCCTTCGCTGAGAAGTTTGAAATAGTTCGGGTTGGATCGCCCGGTGATACGTCCAGATTTCTTGTCCAAAGAGAAAACGAAAAATTTTCGGAATAAAGTCATGTTGGGTTCGAACCCGAGCAACCTACAGGCTACTGTGAAAGAACATCAAGAATTTTATGGTTGTCAGGGTCAGGTCGCATAGAAGGGTGTTGGAATCATTCAGGAACTCTACAACGAAAGGGTCGAGTGGAAGGCGAAGCCCGACCAAGAAGAAATCGAAATAAAAAACCATATTGTCTCCCTGGAAGTTGTGACCTTTCTTATCTATGTCGAGGTCGAAAGCGCGGACTCGGTAGTGCTTGGGATTTATTCCTAGAGAATAGAACAGAACACTGACTTCGCTTTCAGAAGTCAGGTCGTCCCATTTGACTGAGGGTGGGATGTATGGAATGGTGTGGGTAGAAGAGCTGGGATTAAGCCCGAGCTGGTGATTGCTCGCGTCAGGAAAGCTTCCTCCTCGATCATTTACAGGGGGGTTCTGATTTCCGCTGCCCGCTCCTTGTTCAATTGATTGCTGGGATTTTCGTCTGCGGGGAATTAGAGAGACCTCTTCGTGCTCGTTTTCTTCGGAACTTGAACTTGAAGGTGGGGGATTTTCTTCAGGTGCGCCATGGTCGTAATTTCGACCTTCGATTTCTGACACAGTGCCCTCGCTAGACATCCTACAGGAAAAGGAATCAAGGAGTGCTTATTAAACTATGTTCGGAGCAGTCATGTAAGTATAAGTGAAATTAAAATTCATGCTAAGAGCCGATTATGAGATCGATGAACGGGGCACCGATCATTGATTCCTCGATTCCTGTAGTGGTTGGGGGTAATTGGGTGGTGAAAAGAAAGATAAAACAGATGGAAAGACTTGAAATTGATGGATCTTTGAGTTTAGAAAGTTCGCATTAGGGGTTTAAGGAGTCAGATGACACAGGAGCCCTAGTTCAGGATGAAACAATGAAAATGCGGTAAAAGATTAATAAAGAGAAATAGAAGAGAGTACCTGTTCTTCGTGGAGAAATGCCGGTCTTGGATCTTGGAGAGTTATTGAGGATTGAATCCTGGCTCTGGACTGGAATGAGAGTTGCAGATGCAGAAGTCGGTTGTCTTTCAAAGCTTTAGGGGCTTTCGGAAATGGTAAAGTTCGAAATGAAGGGGGTCTCTTGTCTTTTATATCTGGTGAAGCCGGCGGTTGATAGCCACTCATCATTAGGGCTCGCGTTACGAAGCTCATTCTTCGAGGCAACATTTAATGCCTTGTTGAAAAATGGGCCTGTCCCTTCAGAAAGTGGCGGCTGACGGCTTGGCTTTTTGAATACGTTTCCCTAAACACCTTTTGGGTAACCATCTATTCAAGATTTTTGCTCGAGGATGGTTTAAACCATGCATTGAAAGATTCAATTACTCTGGGAGATATTTTTTGAATTCTGAGTCCCTACTCGCCGCGAGCATGAATACTCGATGGACAAGGAGTAGGGGGCTACTGAACTACCCGGCCCAATAGGCCCAAGCCATAGGTCACCTGCTGGGCACATGGTCACTTGGACAAGCGAGCATGGTCTCGATCTTCACCGAGCAAGATGTCAGCGAGCTGGGGGCTTAATCAGCGGGTAGAACTATGTTGCAAGCATAAGTTGTTATGCTCGCTAATTTAAGAGTTGTGGTTAGTTGAGGACGGTTATGTCCGAAAAAACCTCCATTTAGACCGTTGTGGTAAATGGGGGAGTTAGTGGGGCAGTTAATATGCCCGCCATAAATGCCACGATCATTAGTGGACGGTTATGAGCAGTTACCACTACTAGAAAAAAGACCTTTAGTGACGGAATTTTCTGTCGCTAAAGGCCCCCAGCGACGGAATTTTTCCGTCGCTAGTCCGTCGCTGATCTGTCGTCGCTGATGCCGACGGACCGATTTCCGTCGCTAAAGGTTGATTTTCAGCGACAGGATTTTTCCGTCGCTAAAGGCTTTTTTTAAATTAATTAAAATTGAATTTCAGCGACGAAATTTTCCGTCGCTAAAGAATTTTTTTAAATTAATTAAAATTGAATTTCAGCGACGGAATTTTTCCGTCGCTAAAGGCTTTTTTGTAATTAATTAAAATTGAATTGCAGGGACGGAATTTTCCGTCGCTAAAGGCTTTTTAAAATTAAATAAAATTGAATTTCAACGACGGAAATTTCCGTCGCTAAAGGCTTTTTAAAATTAATTAAATTTGAATTTCAGCGACGGAAAATTCCGTCGCTAAAGGCTTTAAAAATTTATTAAATTTTAATTTCAGCGACGGAAAATTCCGTCGCTAATAATGTAAAAAAAATTTAAAAAAATTTAAAAAATCCAAAATACTATTATTATAAATTTTGTACTGATAATATAACAATTAATACAAAACTAAAGATACAAAATAAACAATAATATAAAACCAATTTAAAAACATCAAACTATAAATGTTATTACAACAATCCATGTAAATTATACATAACAATTAATACCAAAAACTTGTTTCTAGAATTAACTTGTAAATTTAAACTTGTACAAATCCATGTAAACTATATCTAATAAAAAAAACTAAAAGTAAAATTAAAAAAATCCTACGACATGAGTATCAAAAAAAACTTCATCTTCACGGCAATCAGCTAGAAAACCTGTCCAAGTAAAATTACTATTTTGATTAAAAATCAACAAGAAAAAGTAAGTCATTGTTTTCATATGATCAAACAAGAAGCTTTAGAAGCTTACCATAGAAATACATTTCTGGCATAATCATCATTTCTTTGCTTTTTTTGCTGGAAGAACCTAAACATATACAAATTATCCAAAATCAATTAGTTAATAATAATAACAAAAAGGGTCCAACCCTATTTCCCCCAACGTACATACAGTTATGTTGTTCGGTTTCAAAGTCAATTAAACTACAACCATGGATTTCATAGCATCAACATGGCTACCTAGCTAACAAGCGTACATAAATCGATGTTTAAATATTAATACATTAAATTTACACTAACACCCCCTTTGTTTCTTACCATTTACACTAACACCCCCCCTAAACGTACATACAATTATCTTTTTTGGTTTCAAAGTCAACTAAACTACAACTATGGATTTCATAGCATCAACATGACTACCCATCTAACAGACATACACAAATCGATGTTTAAACATTAATCTACTAAATTTACACTAACACCCTTTTATTTCTTACTATTTACACTAACACCCCCTAAAGATAAATACAGTTATGTTGTTCGGTTTCAAAGTCAAGTAAACTAAAACCATGGATTTCATAGCATCAACATGGCTACCCAGCTAACAAACGTACATAAACCGATGTTTAAGCATTAATACACTAAATTTATACTAACACCCCTTTAATTCTTACCATTTACACTCACACCCCTCAACGTACATACAATTATCTTTTTTGGTTTCAAAGTCAATTAAACTACAACCATGGATTTCATAACATCAACATGGCTACCCAGCTAACAAACGTATATAAATCGATGTTTAAGCATTAATACACTAAATTTACACTAACACCCTTTTATTTCTTACTATTTACACTAACACCCCCCAAACTTACATAAAGTTATCTTTTTTATTTCAAAGTCAATTAAACTACAACCATGGATTTCATAGCATCAACATGGCTATCTAGCTAACAAACGTACATAAATCGATGTTTAAACATTAATACGCTAAATTTACACTAGCATACGTACCATACAAACTAACATGTATATTTCATGTATATTTCATTTACAATATAAAAATAGAATTATAACATTTTAATTACACACTAACATTTAATAAAAAATAAAAAATATTAAGACCTTTAGGTTTAAGGGTGGGGGGGGTTGGGGTAAAGTGGGGATAGGGATGGAGCGGGGGTGGGAGGGTTGGGGATCGGGGATGGGAATTGGGGTTGGGGACGTGGTTGCGTGGTTCGCGGGTGGGGTGGGGTTGGGTTTAGGGTTAAGTTTAGGGTTAGTGTTAGTGTTATGGTTTAGATTTAAGGTTAGTGTTACGAATTAGGTTTATGGTTTAGGTTTAGGTTCAGATTTAGGTTTAGGTTTAGGTTTAGGTTTAGGTTTAAGGTTTAAGGTTTACGTTTTAGGGTTGGGGTTGGGTAGGGGTGGGGTTGGGGTGTGTTTGGGGTTAGGTTTAGGTTTAGGGATAGTGTTATGGTTTAGGTTTAGTTTTAGGTTTTGGTTTAAGGTTTACGCTTTTTTGGTTAGGGTTGGGGTTGGGGTTAGGGGTCAGGGTAAAGGGTGGGGTTGGGTCAGTTAGGTTTAGGTTTAGGATAGTGTTATGGTTTAGGTTTAAGGTTAGTATTACGAATTAGGTTTATGGTTTGTATAGGTTTAGGTTTAGGTTTTAAGTTTAAGGTTTACGCTTTTTCAGTTGTCAGTCAAAGGGGCAAGTGGGGTGGGGGTGGTCATGGGCGGGGCAGGGTGGGGTTGGGGTCAGGGTTAGTTTAGGTTTAGGTTTAGGGATAGTGTTATGGTTTATGTTTAAGGTTAGTATTATTTACGAATTAGGTTTATGGTTTAGGTATAGATTTAGGTTTAGGTTTAGGTTTAGGTTTAGGGATAGTGTTATGGTTTATGTTTAAGGTTAGTATTACGAATTAGGTTTATGGTTTAGGTATAGATTTAGGTTTAGGTTTAGGTTTAGGTTTAAGGTTTACGCTTTAGGTTGGGGTTGGGGTTAGCGGGGTGGGGGTTGGGGTCAGTTTAGTTAGGTTTAGGTTTACGCTAAGGATAGTGTTATGGTTTAGATTTAGATTTGTTTTGGTTTATTGTTTATATTTTAGGTTAGGTCAATTAGGTTAGGTTAGGGGGGGGGTGGGGTGTGGTTAGTTAGGTTTAGGTTTAGGGTTAGTGTTATGGTTTAGATTTTAGGTTAGTGTTACGAATTAGGTTTAGGTCAAGTTGTGGTTGTGGTCAGTGGGCTGGGGGTTTAGGGTCAGTTAGGCTTGGTGGGTGGGTCGTCAGTTGGGTGGGGTCAGTTGGGGTGGGGTGGGGGCGAAAGTGGTGGGGGGTGGGGGTGAGGGCGTGGGGTTAGGTGGGGGCTGTGGTTAAGGTGGGTTTAGATTTAAGGTTAGTGTTACGAATTAGGTTTAGGTTTTGTGGTTAGGATTGGGGTTAGGCTTTGGTTTGGGTTGCTGTGGCTTAGGCTTGGGTCAGTCAGTTGGGCTTGGGGGTTGTGGAAGGGTGGGGTGCAAAGGGGTGGGTGGGGTTGTGGTTAAGGTTGTGGTTAAGGTTAGTGTTACGAATTAGGTTTAGGTTTTAGGTTAGGTTGTGGTCATTTAGGCTTAGGGTCAGTTAGTCAGTGGGGTCAGTTAAGGTTGGGTTAAGGTTGGGCTTGGTTTGGTTAGTTGTGGGTTCAGTTGACTTGATCACCTCTAGATCACCTCCTAGATTTTCTCTCCACTCTCCGCCATCCCCTCACGTTTTTTTTAATGGTAGATTTTTTATAAGATCATTTTTCTCGTGGTTACCTCCTATTTTTTCTCCCTAAGCCTATTCTCTAGCCCATTATATCCTCCCCCCTACATCTATATCCACTTTTTTCTCTTATCTTCAAAAATGTAGGTCTTTTATCCTTAACATATGTATGTATTAATGTACACACACGTGTGTGTGTTTCGAGGGCAACCATACCACCCAAGTAAATGCCTTGAAATAGAAATTAAAAATCGTCGAAAGTTTTATTCTATATGTAATAAAGAAACAATTTCCTATCATTTTTCTAAATTTTTGATCAAACAAGACTACATATGCCACTTGTGTAGAAGTAGTTTTTACATGAGCCTATCAAATGTTAGCATATGCATAAACTTTGAAATGCTGATGATCGACTAATATATGGAACAAATAAATAGAAGCTTATAGAAATACAACACAAAAAAACAAATTTAAAATATATTTTTTTGCAAAACAAGGAGTGTAGAAAATGATCTCAAATAACAGAAGAAGAACATAAAAGAGAGCCTAGATAGTGTGAGATAACACAGCTGAAAATTGCAAGTGACCAGTGTTTAAGTATTCCACACATCCAAATATTAGCTTGAAAAGGACAACCCACAAGATTTCACCAAGTGACAACAACCAGCAAGCTTAACTTATAGTAGAACTATGCATAGAACGAGTACTTAAAACACCACACTGGCAACTTAAAACATGAATCAATGTGCATAGCAAGTAAGTAGGGTAAGAAGCATACCCGCAAGCCCACCGGTAGACATTTTCTACCATTCTACCAACAGATTAAGCTTTTTAGGCAAAAAAAATTCTAACATGGTTCCAAAGTTTCAATTCTATAGGTCTTTTTTGAGATGTCTATTCTCTATACACATTTGGTTCATTTAACTCAGTATATTTTTGGTCCTTCTATCTGCATGTTAATCTGAAGCAATATATTTCCATCAAAATCTTCCTAATCTTTTATAGGATATATGATTGATTTTAACACAGGATAGTAATGTTGATTAATAGGATAGTGTGACTAGCAACTTATGACAAATTCCGAAATAGCTAAATACGTAACTAGCGACAAGATTCTAATAGCATTAGTATTCTTATCAAATTAATGTAATTTAAATTTGTTCGACTGTTTTGGAGGCACTACATTTCCATGTGGAATCTTGGTGTTACACTAGATTCATACTTAGAAAATCTTGCCACCATGATGTCATGCCAGCAAACCTTCTAAAGACAGTTCAAAAAAATACAAAGATATGATGATCATAATCGTATGCTTAAGTTTGTATCCACGTAATGATGAAACTCAACTAAGATTGTCAAGAGTTCGGCCTTTGTAGATTATGTGCCTTTTTGGCAAGTTACTTACCTCATTTTAATTTTCATGCCATTCTAAGTGACCAGTAGCTGCATACTCAATCCCCTAAATAATGATTGTTGGATCATGAATCCTAAAGCCACCTTTCTTAGCTATAAATCTTTGAAAATTTTGAAATTCCATCACAAATGCTCCTTTTTTTTTTTTTGCACCTGTGGAAAAGGAAAAGTTACCCAAGGGATCTTTAAGTAGCAGACCATGCCCAGGATATATGTAGTCCACATGCACGATGATCATCAGGTTGAATTTCCTAAGGATTAACGGCTATAGGGCATCTGCCTCTAAATAAAAGGCCATTTCACATGTAGTCCACATGCACGATGATCTTTAAGTTAAGCTAAGTTAAGTTACGTTACATTAAGCTAAGTTACGTTACGTTAAGTTAAGTTACGCTATTAAGTTACGCGTTGTTGCGTTATGCTAAGTTACGCTATGTTGCGTTAAGTTAAGTTACGCCGTTGCCACGTTAACGCTAAGTTGGTTATGTTACGTTAGCTAAGTTAAAGTTAAGCTAAGTTGCTGCTGCTGCCACGCCACGTTGAAGTTAACGCCACGTTAAGTTGCTTGCTAAGTTTAAGTTTGCTGCGCTTAAGTTGGGTTATGTTACGCTAAGCTAAGTTAAGTTGCTATGTTACGTTAAGTTGCTAAGGCACGTTACGCCACGCGTTGCCACGTTATGTTACGTTGCTGCTGTTGTTATGCTAAGTTAAGTTATGTTACGTTAAGTTAAGTTAAGTTAAGCTATGTTAAGTTGTTACGCTACATTAAGCTAAGTTAAGTTATGTTACGCTAAGTTAAGTTACGTTAAGCTAAGTTAAGTTTAGTTGTTAAGTTGCTAAGTTACGCATGTTGCTGCTTAAGCTGTTGCTGTTGCCACGTTAAGTTAAGTTGCCACGCCACGCTATGCTGTTAAGTTATGTTACGTTAAGTTGCTGCTGTTGGTTAAGTTCACGTTAAGCTGCTAAGTTGCCATGTTACGTTAAGTTAAGCCCACGCCACGTTGCGTTTAAGTTGCCACGCTGAAGTTCGTTGTTGCCACGCTAAGTTGCTGCGTTGCCACGCTAAATTGCCACGCACGTTGCTGGGTTGCCACGCCACGCCACGCTGCTGTTACATTACGTTATGCTAAGTTGTTATGTTACGCTTAAGTTAAGTTACACACGTTATGCTAAGTTGCCATGTTACGCTTAAGTTAAGTTACATTGCAAGTTACGCCACGCTGCCGTTGCTATGTTAAGTTAAGTTAAGTTAAGTTAAGTTAAGCTACGTTAAGTTAATTGCCACGCTACGCTAAGTTGCTAAGTTAAGTTAAGTTGCCACGCCACGTTAAGTTAAGTTGCTGCAAGTTAAGTTGAAGTTGCTGCTTAAGCCACGCCACGTTGCGTTGCATTGCCACGTTGCGTTACGCCACGCTAAGTTACGACACGCCATTACATTATTGCCACGCTAAGCCACGCCACGTTGCTGCTGTTGCTGTTGCTGTTGCTAAGTTACGTTAAATTACGTTACGTTAAGTTAAGTTAAGTTACGTTACGTTAAGTTACATTAAATTACGTTAAGTTAAGTTGTAATGTGAATGTTTTAATTTTTGTAATTATATTGATGCTAGTCATTTTAATTATTGATATTATATTATTAAATTAACATTTCAAATATTATTTTAATTTAATTTCAATTTAAGTTAACGTTACGTTAAGTTACGTTAAATTAAGCTGTAATGTGAATGTTTTAATTTTTGCAATTATATTGATGCTAATCATTTTAATTATTGATATTATATTATTAAATTAACATTTCAAATATTAATTTAATTTAATTTTAATTTAAGTTAACGTTACGTTACGTTAAGTTACGTTAAGTTAAGTTAAGTTAAGTTAAGTTGTAATGTGAATGTTTTATTTTTTGTAATTATATTGATGCTAATCATTTTAATTATTGATATTATATTATTAAATTAACATTTCAAATATTAATTTAATTTAATTTCAATTTAAGTTAACGTTACGTTACATTAAGTTACGTTAAGTTGTAATTTGAATGTTTTATTTTTTGTAATTATATTGATGCTAATCATTTTAATTATTGATATTATATTATTAAATTAACATTTCAAATATTATTTTAATTTAATTTCATATATTTTTGATATTTTATATTAATTATAATTTAATTTTCAATTTATTTTTAGTGACGGAATTTTCCGTCGCTAAAGGTCACCTTTAGCGACGGAAAATTCCGTCACTGAGAAATTCCGTCGCTGATGTTCAATTCCGTCGCTAATGCTTAATTCCGTCGCTGATTCCGTCGCTAAAGGCGGCCTTCAGCGACGGAAAATTCCGTAGCTGCTAAATTCCGTCGCTGATGCAAAATTCCGTCGCTAAAGGTAAAATTCCGTCGCTGAAGGCACTGTTTCTAGTAGTGTACACCCTCCGGCAACTATAAAAGCCCCGGTAAATGAAGGGGAGAGGTATGCGATTTCTACTCTCTAGCCAAAACTCTGCTGCATTGTATACACACTTGTAAAGTCTTGTACTGATTCTTACGCCGGAGGGCTTTTGCAGGGAGTGCCGTTGCCTAGTTTACAGGTTGTTCTTCTTATTTGCAGAGTTGGGCTTGAAGATTTGAGGATACGTTGAAAGCCAGGTATCCCGATTGGACTGATCCAGTGCATCCAGCCAGATTTTGGACGCATCATGAATAAATACAAAAATAAAAATAGAAAATAAACAATGTTTAGGATGTCCCTAGAAAATCAATAAGGACCATCTTTTTTTAATAAGGTCCATCTTTTTTTAATCTCACAATTACAATTTTTTTGATAATGAATATGAAAAAAACGTTTTAAAATAGAAAATAGACATTGTTTAGGATGTCCCTAGAAAATGTTACGGAAAACTATAATAAATAAATACAAATAAAATATATTCTAATATTAATGCACGTATTGAATATAAAATAATGTTAAACTTTAAGTAATTTTTCTTTAGTAACCCTCAATTTATCATTAGCGTGTTAAATCAATATCTATCTTTTTTCAATCTCACAATTACAAATAATTTTTTTGATAATTGATATGAAAAAAAAAACGTTTTAAAATAGAAGATTGACAATGGTTAGGATGTCCTTAAATATTATAGGTGACACTAATTTTAGAACGTAGTAAGCATTTATTAAAATTATAATTTATAAATAGTATGCACAAACTTTATTTATATTTCTAAACAATTTATTTGTTGAGTGAAATATTGTGTGTAAGTAAATATGTGCAATTGTGAAAGGAAACGGAGGGTGCCCGAACATTTGGAAAATGACTTACGGAAAATGAATCAGTAAGTCATTTTCCGGAAAAGAAGCCTTTATTTTCCGTTGACTCGGAAAACCTTTTCCGTTGACTGTATTTTCCTAAAGTTACCAAACACCGGAAAATAAGGAAAACATTTTCCGGAAGTCATTTTCCATGAAACAAACGGAGCTTAAGCTTTCAATTTTTGTAGAACTAAAATTAGTGTTTTTTTTTAGAATATTCTTTATCATCGTGTGTTGAAGTAACGTTTTCAAATTATATCCATCAACAAAAATATCGTTTTTAATTTTGGAAATGGTCATTGATATACGGAGCATTTCATGCCTATATATTATATAGTTATGTATTTATCTTTTTTTTTTCTTTTGCGAGAAAATAGATGAAGGAAGTGATAAACACAAGTAGTTATGAACTGATAATGATACATAATTATCCTATTTCAAATCAAATTCTCAGTTCGCCAACACTATAAATACCCGACAAACCCTTAACATTTTTATCATCGTCCATTCTCTGTTTTTGAGTCTTCATAATCATAATGAAGAACATCTTTCTCATACTCATCCCACTTTTCCTTTGCTTGAGCTTGGTTTTTGCTAATAATGATCAAGCTAGTGCTAATGATGGTTCCTCAGCCACATTAGCTAGTAATGGCGAACATCCCGAATTTTTCTTTCCATACTTTCCGCATCGATGGGGACCTTGGATTCACCCACAACCATTCCCATTCCCATTCCCATTCCCACACTTTCCTATTACACCACCACCTCTTCCAGCCGGCGTTCACTTGCCTCCTTGGATGCACCCACACAGACCTTGGGTACCCCCACCACTTCCTGCTGGCAAGCTTCCACCATGGTGGAACCACTTTAAGCCACCGCAAGCTCAACATTAATGATATTATTCATCAAATCATGCTTAGATTGGGATATTGGATGTAGCATTGCTTAATTAGAAAGTAGAATAAATGTTAGGCTATAGAAGTGAGTTAATTTATCTTTATTATTTTGATTCGATCTTGATAGTGGAGGAAATGTCAATCAGTTAGGTTTGTCATCATGGAATAAAAAAATATTTGGATTTATTTTCTGATTTCTGCTATGTATTTTTTGATGTTTGTGCGTATGTTACTATAGACCAATACACAAATTTGTGAAGAAAATGAAACAAATGAGAACGGGGGAAGAAATATACCTAGATTGCGTAAATGTATTTTTCTTTAGGAAATAGTCAAATCCGTTATACATGAATGTTGAGAAGGGAGACTCTACTTTGAATTAATCGCCTAAATAAACAGTCTACACCATCCTCTAGATCTAAGATTGCGGCATCAAGCAATTGTCACTTTTGTAGTACCATTTCTACATCTCTCTTTGCATCCTTCTGCGAAAGTTGTCTTTGGAGAGTGGAAAGAGCTAAATCCATACATACCACCTCATTTATATTCAAAAGTTCATTCTCAAACCCTGTTGACCTTGTTATCATCAACTTAGAGATCAATGACCAGCCACTGGACCTGGTCAACGATGCTGGTGAGGACAAGTGTGATAAGAGAGATTGGAAAAAGATGGTTACGCATGCCACTTCTCGTAGCACTCTAAATACCATACCATGCATAGCCAGATGACAGTTGGTGTCAAAAAGAGGCAATGCTCTGATTTTTTCTTCCATACGCTTTAGAGCTTCTAGGCTCTTGGCAACATCTTTCTTCACTTTCTTTCGAAAGCAAATGTAAGCACTAATATCACTCCCTATACTCGAATCACCACATTTCCTTTGCAACCCCTAATGAATGTCTTGAACGCGCTCCTTCATCATGCGAAGCAGGTCCCCTATAATGGCACACGAGTCTAGCAACCCGACCGAACCCTCAAGTGCGTCTTCGACTGGAGCTCTGTGCCGATGTTGGGGAAGAGCTTTTCGGGTGAGTGGAGACTGAATAATCTCGTCAAGAGAATTGTACAACTCCACTTGCCCTACAAGACCTGTTTGAATAATTTCTAAGCTAGTAGCTGTTCTTGACACCAACGATGTCTCCCATGTTTTTATCTTGAAGGGATAGGGGTTTCTCTTAAAAGGCAAGCTAATGGATCTCATGTGATATTGTGCAGGTGAACTTTCCATCTTTAACTTGTTTGAAAAAGCTTATGCCTCAAAGAAATTGTTCGAGTGATCAAGCTTGGATCGTTATGATCAAAATTTGACATACTACTTAAAGAAACATAGCTAGATTCTATGTAGGATCATGTTGCTTCATTTTCACCAACCAGTGTTGTCTATTTTAATCCTTAACCTTATGTAGGTGTTTATTTCTTAATCCATATGAATATGATCCTCGAAAGTTGAACAAAATGGCTGTAGGTACCTAATAATTAAGGTAAGAATTGACTTTTCTCAATTGGAATCCTACCCATAAACCAAATCAATTTATGTTTCTGAATAGAGCAGATATTTCAACAGTAAATAAAGGAAGGATACTCACTAGAGTATACATTCACCATAGCTAGATTCTTTTCCAGCTAAATTAATATAGTTGAACAAAAGGTTTCTAACTACTCTTCCATGATTATTATTGTGAACCTTGAAGAAGAATACATTGCGATTATTCTATAAACAAAATGCATATATACCTAATTTAAAGTATGGGTGAATTTAGTGCAAAATGCCAAAAATCTTAAAACTTTCGCAGATGCGACACGGCACAATTATGAGTGGTAAGTGAATGCCAAAATGATAAATAAGCTGACATAACCATCAACATAAAATTATTAAATAAACTACTATCCACGTGGCAGCCACTAAATTCCAACTAACATTTTTCAATTACCTCTCCTAAAAAAAATAACTATTACTAAAATAAAATTTATTGCTCAAATTTTTTTCCTCGTGCTAACCACGTAACAGCTTTATATTTATTTATTGAAAAAAAAATAACTATTATAAGTGTTGAAATTTGATTTATTCAATATTATGAGTTTTAAATTATTTATATGAGGTTAATTAATTTAAATTAGGTTTTTTTTCTTGGTGTTTACCTTATTTATATTCATTGACTATTATTTCATTGTGTAGAATTATATTAATATATGGAATGGTTTTATTTAGGTTGGAAACATCACCAATTAAGTTGTGTCCTACTTTGTAGGATTGGATTGGTGTGGTTTTGGAAAACTTTATTAATTGATAATTGATTTGCTAACATCAAATATTATTTTGGAAAGATTATATCTTTGTTTTTAAGTTTTGTAAGACTTAATTGAAGGCTATATAAAGAGGGAAGGATTCCAACTGGAATGTTACGCATTCTAAAGTGCAGGTACATTCGTGTTGCTGAATGTCCTTCCTTTGTTAGATTTTCTTCTTAATACACAGTTTTTTATTTGATTTCCATTAGTTGTTTTATAATGTGATCTTAAACAGTTTATTAGTGAAAGTTTTGTCGTACTGGCAAATTTTGATAAAATGTTTAAACTTTGTGTTGATTTTTTATTTTTTATAATGAGATCTTAAACTGTTGGGTTGTTTTTAGAATTTACCTAGCTGCAATTTTTTCACTGAGTAATTTTGATTTGTATTCAAGTGAATTTCAATATTTATTCTATTTTAGTATTTTTCAAAGTATTCCAATTAAATTATTTTCAATTACTTTTAAAGATTTAAGAAAATCCTCTTAATTATTATGTACAACGTTTGCAATGTTTTTCTATTAAAATTATGTATCTCACGAGTACTAACCTAGTTGTTAAATAATGCAAACATACATGAGTGAGGAGTGGCTACTAGAGGCGGTTGTCGTTGACGGCATTGGTTATCGCTGGCAGCAGCGGTTTTCATCGGAGGTCGTCGTCATCAGCGGACTGCGATGATGGTTCATTGGTAGTGAAAATTCAACAATGCTCACTCTATCACTGTAAATGACTGTATGGACACCCATTTATGCCCACATAAGCCTATGTCAATGAATATGTCTTAATTACTATAAGGACAGCCATTTATGCGCACATAAACCAATGTCAATGAATATGTTTTAATTACTATAAAGGCTCTCATTATGATTGCATAAGCTCATGTCCATGAATATGTCTTAATTATGACCAACTTCAATGTTATTAATAAATGTTATTTTGCTTCTCTTTAAAGTTAGTTTTGTTGTGAAATTTATATATATATATATATATATATATATCTTTTGATAAATCTTGATTGTGAAGCATCTATGTGGATAGTTTAAAAAACTTTTTGTGTTCTATCCATTAACTAATAATAATGGATATTAATAATCAATATGTTAAGGGGTATTAATATTAGTATATATAACAATAGAAGTTTTTATCTAAAGACTTCTAATTAGTAAGCAATTTGTAAGACCTATAGCTAATACCTTTAAGAAGTCAAGAACTTTAGCTATATGACTTCTACTATAACCAATTGTAGAAAATAGAATTGTTATTGTTTTAGCAATACCTATTCATAATAGAATTGAAAAGAGTGTTTATATCTTAGCTATTAAAAATTACTTATAGTCATCCTCCGACTGTAATTAATACTAATAATTGCACATAAACAATTCTCCTATGACAATACCGATTAATACAAGATTGGAAAAACCTGTTACAAAATACACATATGACTTCCCCTACTATTATTAGCATTTAGTACTAATATCTGTGAGTGTGATACCTATTAATGACGGATTTAAAATATCTGTTACAAAACGTGAAAGATATTAGCTATTGGAACAAGGTCCATTAAATTACAAGAAATGGCAACTCTATAAAGATATTAGCTATCCATGTCTCAAAAAAAAAAAAAAAAAACTGCATTAGTTATGTCTCCAAAAATAAATAGTTCCTCCCCAGCCACCAAAAAATAAAAGACAAAAACTGCTCAACCATAACATCCTCTTATTCGAAGAAAAATGTGCTTCTGTCCAGCCACCAAAAGGTAAGAATTCGACAGAATTAAGCCATCCCATCAACATCCTTTTGCATCGCAGCCTTCGCCGAAATCCCAAAATTCCTACATTAATGGCCGGTTGTCAATTTACATATCTAACTAAACTCAAGAAGGGAAGAAATGATAAGAAAATCAAGAGTCACACGCATGTGGAAAAACGCACAATACTAAGAAGAATGGCGAGCTCATGAGTCTTGACTTCATTGCAATGGACGAGAAGGTACAACGGCCAAATATCATTTTGATGTGCCTGGCCTTAAATGGGTCACAAGCAAGGCACGTGCGACCACCACGTGCCAGTCACAAGCTTGATTAGTATGAGACCTATCAACCTAGCGAGGCGAGATAGCGAGATATAAAGCAATGAGTAATATATCTCCTGTCTAAATCTGGCCGGGCACAGGCCTTGCCTGTCCGACCAGGGGCCATGCCCCGAGACCACACTTACATCGGGTAAAGAATCAGATTCATCCCATCCAAACTTGGTCGAGCATTGGCCTTGTTGCCGACCAAGGCCACGCCCGAGATTTACACCTATCTCTAATCAGTCTACATCATGTAGCCGGGCAAAGCTTTGCTTGCCCGGGTACGTATCGAGCAGGGAGCCTTGGAAACTTGCTCTCCAAGACAAGTCAAAGGTTACCTTATCTGAGCAGGACACCTACCATATCTGCTCCTACATTCACATGAACAGCTGCTTATCACGCCTATAATTTAGGGATTTCCTCCTTAATTGGCTAGGTAACTATGGAGATCGAATCCCACAAGGATTCTACATCACTAGGGGCCTATAAATACCCCTCGAAACCATATTCAAGGTACATACTCTTCTTGAGCCTTGAACCTCTGTCAAATTTTTTTTTGACTCTATCACACGATACTTACTCTCACGCCGGAGTGGTTTCGCGAGGCCAAGCCTTGCACTCCCACTAAGGTGTTTTCATGGTCTTAATCAGGTTCAAGGAAGCAGATCAAGCCCAGATATCCTACCCATCACACGGATGACCCAAGCTGCATTTTTGTCACATCGCATTTTTTGAATCTTTTAATTTTAGTCATTATTCCTGTAATTATAACCATGTTTACTCTATGTCATGTCATGTAGCAAGCCACGATGCATTGCACTATCAAAAGTAGGTTTATTGCAGATTTCTCGAGATTAATAAGTGAGGGTAACTTCTACGTAATGATTTTTTTTTTTTACGATTGATCTATCAAAACCATTCTACAAGGTTCTTCAATAAGAATTTTATATATCGTTCATAGCAAGTACAATTTTTTGAAGAGATAATTAGTAATGTCCCAGATATTCCGTATCACAAATTTTCTATTATTCAATTTGTGAAACTGGAATCCATCGGAGATAATAGGAAGAATCTGGTTGGTGAGCGTAGACTTTAATGTAATTGTGACGAACTCAACATATTCTAAATTAAGTACTTGAATACTTGATGTAAACTCATTGTTATGACATGTTTTCCTATTATTATCAAATGTTATGGGAATGATTGTAGGCATATCTGGAGTAGAAGAGAGGATTCGAGATGGACATACCTTTAGGCTGCAAATCTTAGACTTAAAGGATGAGAGGTGAACTAAATTTTTAAAAACGTTATATTTTGCTAAGATTACTTAATCTAATATTTTCTTTTGTCCAGGAACAATCGCCTTCGGATTACCATTTGGGGAGAACTTACTAAGAATTTAAACAATTCAATAGCGGCGTTGAAATAATCTGAAAACAAGGTCTTAATTATCACATCAACAATTATTCGTAATGACCAAGGTATATCACCTTCTTGAGGTTACAAAATGAAAAATAGTATGACATTTATTATTTGTAAAGTACTAAACAAGTTTTTTTCTTGACCATTTTTTTTTTCTTGACCAATCTCATCTAGGTGAACAGCCGCTTCAACCCACAAAATTTTATGTTGATCTTGACATAGAAGATGTCCATATGTTTCGAAATAGGTACGATTTTGTACGTTTCAACAATAGTCGATCAAATTTTTGGTAAGCTCAATCTAATCACTTAACAAGATTATGGATTCCAGAATTTTATATAAGTCTATTTCATTTAATGGAATAGGGTTGGTTTAGAGCAACTTGGAGCAAGTGTATTTGAGATACTGCTTTTTTCACCCTACATAAATCGGAACGAGTACGATAAGAAAAAAAAAAGAATAGTGCAGGAAATACAACATATATTGAAGTTAGTGCATCACCATTGTGTAAAATTCTTACACAACTTCTTAGTTGGGTCTCACTGCCACCTACACACTTTTCTCTTCTTACGCACTTAAGAATATATCTTCTCATTATATACTATTCTTAGCATATTCTTAACTGGGTCTCACATGCCACCTCATTAACTTTACACTTCATTCTTATTTTTATACTTCTCAACAAATAAATTAATTTCATGTTATTTAATATATTTCATATTTAAATATTTCGTATAAATAATTAATTTATAAATTAAGATTTAAATTAATTTAAAAATAATAGTTACATTATTATTTTTAAATTTTAAAAAAGTCAGCCCCAACACACACACACGCCCACCCCCCCACAAAAAAAAGAAAAGCCCCCAATTCAAAAAAAAATTCAATTATTGGCAATTTGTGATCTTTCTAAATTGGAAGATTATTTTTCTCTTTCCTACATGGCTCATCCAAGAAGAATCTCACAATTGTTGATATTGTCTTCTTAATAAGAAGATCACTAAGAAGGAGTTTTTTTTTATCACAATGGTGATGCTCTTAGGTGACAAATTAGAAGTTCGCCTCCTCTTTCCGTTAGAGCAGTATAATGGTGTGCCAAAATCAAACTCAACCCATTAAAAACTAATAAACTAATCAATTAGATACTCATTTGATCTAAAACCAAAAAACCCTCCCAATGGTGGCATAAAATCCAACACATTTACATACCTCACCATCTTTATCTCTAACAATTTTAAAAATAAATTCAAATTTTGCAAAAAATTCATTTGGTATCCAAATGAGACAAATCAAGTCTCTATTTATATATAAAAATGTGAACTGTTTTTTTTAAAAAAATTGAATGCCTAAACCGCCTTAAACGTAAGATAATAAAAAATGATAGTCAACCGCCCACTTTAATGACGCATTTAAAGGCAAGAGCAAACTTTGTGGGCCGGTTGAATTTTTTTTTTCAAATTTGGCCCATCAAAACGACGTTGTTTTGATGGGTTGAAGCTTAAAACGCTGGCGTAGCCCAGGGACTGTTCCGTAGATTGGAGAAATTGCGGAGGTTCATCTTGTGATTCTTTTGGGCTGAAAATCAAGTTAAGCAAAACTTGTGATTTTTTAAAAACCTCTGTTGTGCCCTTGATTTCTTCAAGATTTGGGGGGAAAACCCCCGTTGTACCTCCTCTTAGTATCACTAAGGCACTAGATACATCATGATGATGTTTTTAATTCGCATGAGACGCCTCTTTATGTTTATGACACTATCGCAAAGATTAACGAGCAAAATGGATGGAAGTATAACTCATGTAAAAAATGTAAGAAGAAACTTCGCATTCAAGATGACAAGTTATTTTGTGATAAGTATCATCAAGTGGAGTGCTAACCCAAACATCATGTATAACCTTTTAATTTTTGAGATGTAAACATTTTATCAGTATGTTTTAGTTTCTTCGATAAATGTTATTATTACATTATTTATCAAGATATCGAGTGGAGGTGGTTGTGGAAGATAATAGTAGAAGTGCAAGGTGTGTCATGTTCGATCGCGAGGTGGAAAAGATAATACAAAAAAGCTACGGATTTGGCACGCATTGTTGTAGAGGTGAAGATAGTCGATGCCTAGGGAAACTTTGAATAATCTTAATACCACTAACCATGACTTCTCGATACTAATGTGCACCAGCTTTATATTTTCAGGAGGGTAGTGATGATGCAATTCCAAGGCCATTGAGACAACTTATTTGAAAATGTTTTATTTTTCAGCTCAAATTTTATGAATACAGTCATGGGACAAACTATGAGAACTTCACTGTGAATAGAATATTCACGGAATTTGTCATACGAGATGACTCGGTGGAGAATGTAAGTCCCTCTAAATTCCATCATTGCTGGGTCCTCTATCTAATTTGATGACGAAGCCAACAATGTAATGGGATGAATATTACGAGTATTATTTTTGTATTCTAAAATAAATAACCAATAATGTAGGGGGAGGGAATTCCCACCGAAGAAGGAATGCATATCGCAATGACATCGCCAATAGAGACTCCAAAAAAAAAAGCACATGATGGAAGGTCAATTGTTATTCATTTTTTAATGTTTATTGTTTAAAAAATGAGCAGATATAACACAGAGAGTAAAACACTACTAACTTCCTATTTTTGGGCAAGAAAACACTACTAAGTTCATGTTTTTTTATCGCAGTCCACTGACCGAAGAATTGGTTATTGTTGGTGGCAAGAACAACATGACAGAGTTCTCTCTCAAAGAGGAGAAAAACTAAGAAGAACTTACAAGTTTTAGACACTTAATTTCAATTTAGCTTATTTTAATTGTATTGTTGGTACTTTTCAAGATTTTAGACTTCAGAAAGAACGCTAGGAGATTTTAACTTTTTCCTTAAGATTGTCTTTCAATTACAATTTATAATAACAATTATGAGATATTTTTGCACTTTATATAAAATGCATGTGATAGTAGGAGATTAAATACATATTACTAATGATATATTGTTTAGATATATCTGGGAGAAACATTCATACCACATCCATTTGTTCAACTTCTCCATTAGAGGTTCATTGTGGCTATAAAAAAAGTTAAGCCAAATCAAGGAAATAGTTCAAGGCTAAAAATATATTATCAAAAGTAAACGATTCACACGTACGAAGAATAAATACGCTCGTTCTAAAAAACTGAGACCTAAAACAAACTAATGGTCACGAGGCTTAGTATCTTTTGAGCAATGTGACATTTAATATTTTATCAAAAGTAAACGATTAACATATCTATAATTATTACTAAAACAGAAGCCGCTGCTACCACGTGGCGACTTTCTGTGAAAAACTAAATTTTTAAAAGGGATTTTGTGATGCCACGTGTCATCATTGAAATAGTAAATGTTTTTTTATTTTTTTTTCAAAATTGATTAATATAAGATAAAAATCGTAAATCTAATTAGATAAGATAAAAATCTTAAAACTAATTTGATTTTGTCCTGTTTAATTTATACAAGTTGAATTTGACCGAAACTCTTCAATTTTCATCTCTTTTCATTTTCATACTATTTAATTAATACAAATTATTTACAAGATAATTTTATGTTATTTGTTCTTCTACTATATATATATATATATATATATATTAATTACTAATCTATTAATTATCTATTAACTATTATTTAAATATAAGTCACTGCTGCCACATGACGACTTTGTGTTGAATTCATAAAGTTTTAAACGAATTATGTGCTTCGACATGTCAACTTCTTGTGAAGTTGAGATTTTTTTTCTTTTTCTTTGCTGCCAAAAATTAAAACCGGATAGATTTTAAAACTAGTGCCTCCTTTATAAATGGTATTTTTTTTTTTGCCAAAATCGGTTAGTACGAGATATATTTTTATCACATTTGATTTATACATGGGAAAAAGTTTTTTTTTTTTACCATTTTTTCTGCAAAAATTAGTTAATGCATGATATATTTTATCACATTTGATTTAAACGTATTTCACTTGATTAGACTCTAAATTTTCATGGTAAAAGTTTTTGTGTGGATAGATTTTATCAATTCTCATAGGTTTTAATCTTTTAATTACATATTCATATGATCAATTGTGAATATTTACCTTATGTTTCATTTTTTTAAATAAATTTTTAACTATTTATTACAAGTTTAGAAAATAATCTTATTATAAACAACTTTTTTCACAAAAAAAAAACAAAAAACTACTAAGATCCTGTCAGGCATACTTGTACCTATATATAAATTCTTCTTTTTTTTTACTACCAAAAATTAAAACCGGATAGATTTTAAATCTGATGTCTGCTTTATACAAGGTAAAATGTTTTTATTTTACCATTTTTGTTGCCAAAATCGCTAATCATCGAATATATTTTTTTCTCACATTTGATTTAAACACTTTTTTTAGAAGACAATGTTAGCATAAAGCGGTATGGAAAGATAGAAGAATGGTTTGATTTTTTTAAAGAATTTGTTTGAATCGATAATAGTTGCTCGGTGATGTGTAACAACAAGAGGAGCTAAGCAAATCTATTGTTTCATCATTGTAGAGACTTGAGGGGAGTGTTATGAGTTTTTGACTGATCGTGAACGAAAAGTTTAGAGAACTAAACTTATTTTAAGGAGGTGAGAGTGTAATATCCCTAAGTTTTGATTGTATTACTTTTTTTTTTTTTGGAGTAAATGTACTTTGGCTGGTATTTATGGTTTGACCTAATTTGAATAAAATAGATAATTGAGTCTACTTTAATTTAATAGTGAGCCCACTTAGTTTTGGTACACATTTGAGTTATTTATTTGTGATTGGGTTTGAGCCAAATTGATGGTCCAATAATAATAACAACAATAATAATGATAATAATAATAGCAATAATAATGATAATAATAATAACAATAATAATGATAATAATAATAACAATAATAACAATAATAATAATAATAATAATAATAATAATAATAATAATAATGATATAATAATAATAATAATAATAATAATAATAATAATAATAATAATAATAATAATAATAATAATAATAATAATAAGTCTTAATTATTACCTAAGTTAATTACACAATACTAGTTAGGGGATGTGGAGAGTGGGCGTTACTTCCATTGAAAAGAAACTACTGGACAAGTAAAGAATGGGGAGTCAAGAGGTTGCTCTCTGAGAGTATAAAGAGAGTGGTTGCCTCTAGTTTCAACATAAGCATTAGCACAAACCGAGAGTTGAGAGAATCGCTGTGAAGACAAGAAGGTGACGGAGACTCCGGAGAGTGACGCAATGGGGTTGGATCGTGAGTGCACCTCGCAAAGTTTTGAGGTAATTCAACCATCTTTGTCCGATTGTGATTTCAGCTTGGTTTTACTTTCGGTCAATGAGTGTTGAAATTGGTTTCGAACTCTTGGTTGTATGTTAGAGGGAGTGATGGAGAATGTTAGAAAAGAAAATGTGGGGGGTTAGGGGGTTAAGTGGTGTGGAATCAAAGAGAGAAGGAAGAAGAGAGAAAAAAAAAGAGTGAAAGGCGGTAGAAGGGAGGAACCGAGAGTGGTAAGATGACTTTAAAAAAGGGGGGGAAGAAAGAAGGGGAAACATGTCGTGTAGAGGAGGAAGCAATAATATATATGGCTTTGAGGATAATTGTTGACTTCTGAGAGAAGGAGTCAGCGAGGGAATGAGGTGTATGATTTATGTGGTAAATGGTTGGTTTGATTTAGCCAAGTCACAAATGGAGAAAGATTTGATGGGTGGATATAATTAATAAAAGAAGAAAACAAAAAAGGGGAAAAAGGGTGGTGAAGT
>JABEVN020000279.1:20000-37056 GCA_013146195.2 Codonopsis lanceolata | reverse complement strand
ACATACTTCAAACTACATTTTCTTTCTCTATTTCGTTCTTTTATTTTCTCTTTCTAAAATATCTTCTCATGTTCATGATGTAAAAATTAATGCATTAAAATAATGAATCGTAATTCAAAAATAGACTAGTAATTACACTATTGAACCGCGGTGTAAAAATTAATGCACTAAAATTGATGATTCGCGGTTCAAAAATAGACTAACAATTACACTATTGAACCGCGGTATAAAAAATAGGTCGCTTTTTATTGAACCGCGATGTAAAATTAATTCAATAAAAATTGATGAATCACGGTTCAAAAATAGACTAGCAGTTACATTATTGAACCGTGGTGTAAAAAATAATGCTATAAAATTAATGAATCACAGTGTAAAAATAATGACATCTGTAGCGTATCTACAATTTATTAAGGGCATCGTAGTCATTTTACCATCAAAACTGACTTTTTTCGGTTGAAAATAAAAAGGTTATAATTTAGCGATTAAAAATTTTAAAAAATTGACCGACCCACAATTTTTTCTATATACTATATAGATAAAGTGCCTATTTACAAATTGAAAAGTAAACATTTAACTTAAATTAGAGATGGGTGAAATCTCTCACTAAAAGAAGGCGGCCACCCCAATTGAGCAAGAAAAAAAAGCCTGGAAAAGTTACCAAACTTTCATAGCTACCAAATTTTTGAAAAAGTTATCTCTTTCTTCTAAACTATTTTAAAATTTTGTTTACGTTTTGTTTTGTTTTATTTTTTCTTAGCCAATTAAGTTTTAAGGTTTAATAATTTAGGTTTTGCATATTATATTTACTACATTCCACTGGATATTTATTTTATTGAACAATCAATATCTTAATTAACACCAAAAAAAGAAAGCACACATAACACATAACAACAAAAAAAGAAAGCACACATAACACGCACTTTGGCTTTGCTTTCAACTATAAGTAGCATCCCCCTCGGTCTTGGCCATGCATTGTTTCCCATAGTAATCACTAAAGTCAGTCATGGAAAGCTCCTCAAATTATCTTATCTCTCTTCCATCCTTCCTCAACTCACACTTGCTCTTCTTCTTTTTTATCACTCTCACCTTTCTTTTTTTCCTCACCAAGAAAAGAAAATTATCAGCTGGGAATCTCCCTCCAAGCCCTCCTGCCCTTCCCATCATAGGCAACCTTCACCAACTTGGAAAGATCCCTCATCAATCTCTATGGGAGCTCTCAAAAAAGTATGGTCCTGTCATGCTTTTGAAACTCGGCCAAATTCCTACTCTTGTTGTTTCTTCCCCCGAAATGGCTGAACAAGTGATGAAAACCAATGACTCCGAGTGTTGCTCTAGGCCCAACTCTTACGGCACAAACAAACTTTCTTACAATTCAATAGATATAGGTTTTTCCCCGTACAATGAGTATTGGAGAAAAATACGTAAACTCTGTGTTGTCGAGCTTTTTGCAGTCAAAAAGGTTCAATCATTTTCACATGTTAGGGATGTAGAGATTTCTAAATTTATTGATTCTCTATACCAAATGGAGGGAAAATCCATAAATTTGAGTGAGAAAATTTTCAAACTTACAAATGAAATCATCTGTCAAATTGCATTTGGTAAGAGCTACGAGGGGAAACAATTTAATAGTGCTAACCTACAAGAAGTTATAAATGAATGCCTCTTCGTAATGAGTGGATTTTGGGCGGCCGATTTCTTTCCTATTTTTGGGTGGATCATTGATATATTAACGGGTCTTCACAAGAGGCTTGATAAGTCCTTTGCCAACCTAGATGGGTTTTTGGAGAGAATTATTGAAGAACGCCTCAAATCAGGTCTGGACAACTCTGAGCACAAATATATAGTTGACATCCTGCTTGGCATGTCAAATGATCAAAATTGCTCAATTCATCTCACTAGAGATCACATCAAGGCGGTGCTCATGGTAAGATAAATTAATTTTTCTATATATAAAGCCTTAACGTTAAACTTTAAATATCAAAATATTAAAAATTAACACTTTCACTAAGGTCGCGAAGGTAAGAGTTTTCATTTGAATGATGTTAATGATTACAATATTTTGTACAAATAATAATAATAAATAAATAAATAAAAAGTTTAAAACTTAATTTTTTTTTACTTTTTTTTCTATTAAAGGTTAACTTTAAGACTTTTTTAGATATGGAATTGTTTTAGGTGCCGTTTGGTAGCCAGGATTAAAGCCAGATAAGATTAATAATCCGAGTTGTCTGATGTTTGGTACGCAATAAGTGGCCGGGACTAATAGCACGAGTTATCCGGATAAAGTCATTATCCCTTCACTATTAGTACCAAGGTGGAGGGTGGTATTATTAACGTCATCACTAAAAAAAATTGGGATTAACATTTGTAATCTCAAAACTACCCCCGATATACAAATGAGGATTAATAGCGAGGACACTAATAATACTGAGATTAATAATACTGTTTATCCTTATCCGACTACCAAACAAGCCCTTAGACTTTTAGTTACACTTTTTGGTATTTATGTTAGATATGGGAATTTTAATCACACATGCAACATTAAGAATGTTATAAATAATTTTTTGGTGAAAGTTTTATTACTTTTTTTCTCTCACCCTTTTCATTTTTCTTTTTGGATGTCTCTAACATCAATTCCAGTATGCCTTTCTCCATAAAACTTCATAAAGTTATATTTTTCAGTCAACTTAATTGATTAATCATAAAAAAATTACTTACCTTTACGAAATTCGAAAAATTGTAGTTGATAGATTTTTTTTCTTATTGGATCCATGATTGATTTGCCTAAAATATAATAAATGCATGTTAGATTGTGTCTTGTTATTGCCCAATTTGATTTTTTTAATTGAGACTATTTTTATTTTTGAAGTATTATAGAATTTGCTAATATGGTGTCTCAAATTGACAAATTCATAAGCAATGATGAAAATTTTCAGATTAAGTGAAATAATTTTAAGAACTAATTCTTAGAATTATTTTTTATAGATACCCCCATTATAGGTGCTGCATGCATTAAGTAATTAAGTTAAATTTTTTATCCATAATACTAAAGTGAAAAAAATTAACAATGCTAGTCTTTTAATTCCCACTATACCATCATTAGTTTCGAAAAATTGGTTCCAAATAACTCCTAATTAAAAATTAATTTAAATCTATTTGCAAAACCAAACAATCAAAAAGCCAATAGTGATATTTTTGTTCTCCACCTGGTACCACTATTCACACGTTAGAATACACTTATATTTCTTTCAATGAATACATTTCAGAATATATTTATCGGTGGAGTAGACACAAACGCGATCACAGTTACATGGGCAATGACAGAGCTTGTCAAAAACCCACGAGTGATGAAAAAGGTTCAAGCTGAAATTAGAAGGGTGATTGGAGAAAAAGCAAAAGTAAATGAAAATGAAATCATTAAGCTTCCATACTTGAAGATGGTTGTGAAGGAGACCTTTAGGCTCCACCCTCCGGCTACCCTCCTGGCTCCTCGTGAAACAATAAAACATTGTAAGATTGGAGGGTACGATGTTTTCCCCAAAACTAGGATATTGGTTGGAGCTTGGGCGATTGGGAGAGACCCACATGCGTGGAAGGACCCCAAAGAGTTTTATCCTGAAAGGTTCGAAGATAATGTCATTGATTTTAAGGGTGCAAATTTTGAGCTAGTGCCGTTTGGGGCGGGTCGAAGGATTTGCCCCGGAATGACAATGGCAGTAACCATCGTTGAACTTACACTAGCAAATTTGCTTTATTGTCTTGATTGGGAATTGCCACCAGGAATGAAGGGGGGAGACATCAGCATGGAAGAAGAGGGTGGTTTAACTACGCACAAAAAGTTGCCACTTTATCTTGTACCCATCAACTATAAATGGGAGGAGTAGTACTATGACCATTGATCAAGATCAAGGAGAACTTGGTTTGCTTACAATATCAAGAATACAGTTAGGGGTGTACAGCCGAACCATCAAACCATCGAACCAAGTCGAACCGAACCAAACCATACAGTTTGGTTCGGTTTTGGTACAAGGCGGTTCGGTTTTGGTTTCCAAAATCTAAAAACCGAGTGGTTCGGTTCGGTTTGTGGTTCCTGTCTCCAAATCGAGTCGAATCGAACCGAACCGAACCGAGGTGAATATTATTTTATTATTAATTATATAATATTTTATTTTATATCCGGTTGTTTAATGGTTTATAAGTTTATTATATATATTGCTACTATTGTTCCATTCTGAATGTTTTCACTTTTCAATTACCTTGGATTCAAATTTTCAATTTCCTTGTTTGATGACATTTGTAAGAAAAGTATGAATTTTTTTCTATTAATGTTTGATGCTAATTAGTAATTAGCCTAATTTACCGATTAAAATATATTAGTCTAACTTTTAATATTTTTTAAAACGATTAATTTAATTTTTTGTCGAACTACGAAACCGAACCAAACCAAACCGAGGGGGTTTGGTTTGGTTTGGTTCGGTTCTAAGCATTGGACGGTTTGATTCGGTTTGAGAATTTTGGAACCGAGGGGGTATGGTTTGGTTCATGGTTTTGGCCTAAACCGAACCAAACCGAACGATGTACACCCCTAAATACAGTAATTTACTAAATAAATAAAAGACTATGGTCACTTTTAAACAATTATACAAAATCAGGGCCGACCCTGTAAAATCGGGGGCCCAAGGCCAATTACGTCGACCGAGGCCCTTCCTTTGTAGTATAATTTTTTTTTCCAATTTTTGAAAAATTAAAGAAACAAAGGTTACGTATACCATTTTTTTCTATTGGTAAATCTTTTGAAAATATACTGAAAAACATTTTTGGGTGTTTGATAAACACACAGAAAATGTTATGAAAAACAATATACGAATAAATACAAAAAGTATATTCTAATATTAATGTCCATATTGAATATAAAATAATGTTTAACTTTAAGTAATTTTCCTTTAGTAATCTTTAATTTATCATTAATTGTGTCAAATCAATAAGGTCTATTTTTTTCAATGTCACAAATACAAACAAAAAAATGGTAATAATGCAAAAATGTTTTAAAAAAGAAAATTTATAATATTTGGGATGTGTGAGGTTCAGGGGGTGCGACCCGCGCGCCGCGCGCCCTTGGATAGGGGTGCGCGTACGTGCGGATGCGGGACACCACTGCTCTCGTTCCACCGTCCCTTGTTTAGGGGAAGACGAAATCAAAAGAGCGAGAGGAGTGCTGTCTATGTTAGCGCGTTGGAATGCGCCTTGGTTGCCTTTAGTGGATTTTATTATAAAAATAATCTTATGGCCCGTTTCAGATCACTATGGGAGCTTTGGGTTTCCCGCATCAAGTTATCCCTTGTTTAGGGGATACCAGGATATGGGAATACATCACCCTTCCATTCCCATTCTCCCTATTTTAGGGGAGAGCGGAAAAGTGCAAATAAGGAGTGTTGCGAGGCCCCACTGGATCCAAAAGGTTTTTAGAGTTGCCATCTTTATTTTAAGACAAAAATAAAGAAAAACCAGAAAAAGAAAAACCAGAGATAAAAAGCGGGGTCGGAGGCTTAGTTACGAGTTGGGAAGGTGCTAGGCACCCAACTCGCCCTTTCGGTCTCAAAATAGTTTTTGGCTAAAGTATGCTTATTGTTATATTTATTTAGCAAATAAATAAAGCATTAAAAGACAGGAAAGTAAAACAAATACATCCATGGCTACATTATTTACGGACTTGCAGCCATTTCCTTACAATAATTACAAGTGCATTTAAAAATATTTGGCCATTATAACGGCTCTTTTACATACTATTTCCTAATCTAATCCGGGCAGCACAACGACTTATATTGACTACATTGTGTCGGATTTAAATAACAACTTTACAAATAATAAATAAACAATAAATAAATAAATGGATAAAAACGCCCTTAAAGGCTATTACCTTTTAGAGCGGGGTGTGCTTGTTCTGTCCTTCTCGGGAGAGGGAGACTTTTATTTCTGTTGCTGAAGTGATTTGGGCAGAGAGACGGCTTATATATAGTGATTTTGGCTTACTCACTCGGGCGGAATGACGGCTTAGTTTTTGTGGTTTTGGCATTTTCGGTTGGGCGGAATAACGGCTTATTTAGGGTGTTTTCAGCCTATTTACTCGGGCAGAGTAACGGCTTACTTTAGGATTTTTGGGCCAAGGAAATATAGTGGATACCTAACTAAAGGGCTAGGGATCACTCTAATCGGTTGGATTTGTGTTTTGGCGGAGTTTGGACAGGGTTTTGAGGCTTTAGGAGAGGGATCGGACGCTGCGTAAAATCTACGCAGAGTCACTCTGGGCGAAGGCCTTCAGCGAAAATGTTCGTCGAAATGGGGAGCCAGGCACCTCTATTTATAGTTGGATCCGTGCTTCATCAGCTTGTACCGCGCGATCAACAATTTATACAATGCGTTAACGAAGCGGCACTGTTGAAGACCTCTGGCGCGGCCAAAAAGCCTCTTGGGTGCGGCACCAAGCTCACTATTGCACTTTAATTTTTGACACTTTCCTCCCCTGCAGTTCACTGTTCATGCATCCTACTTTTTCTTTTTGCATTTTCAACCCTTTAACTTGACATTTGTTAATTTTAAACAGTTCTTGATATCGTATGCCATAGTTACATATCAGGGGTACGAAATTGGGGTGTCTACAGAGCCCCTCAACGATGGAGTCTACGGGTAACCCAAGGCTTACTGAGTAGACGAACATCGTTGATAAACAATAAACTCTCCAATTTCGTTCAATTATAAAATGGGGATGAGATGCAACAGGTAGTAGTTATAATGCATAGTATATAAACCAAACTCCATAGCCTAGACAATTTTAGTCGGTTATAACAGGTTATCATAATTTTTAAGCAGGTATGAAATGAAGTGCTCTAATGGTCGGACCTACTAGTGTAGGCTGCCTACGTATCCCTTAATAAAGGAACTCAGACCAAAACGTAGTTCAGGCCAAAACCTAAACTATCACTCGTACTACGGTTGTGCCCTGAGAGATAGGTCGCCTCACGTATCCTTAAACAAGGAATCAGACCGAGACGTAGTTTACTCAGCTGGGGACTAAATGTTGCGGTGCAAGTACGACAATACTAAATGAGCAAGTGCAGCAAAGCTTTATCTAATAAGTGCGGCAATGGTAAATACGTGTTATGATGGTCGCGTCTACCGTGATAGACTACCTACGTATCCTTAGCCAAGGAATCAGACTAAACGTAGTTCGTCATGTGGCTATGCGGAATGAATTGTCTCCTCAGGAACTCAGCCTTCACCAGAGAACAAGACCTTTCCCTATTAATCCGGGGCTGCGTACCCCTTAAAGGAAAGTTTCCACACAGCCAATGGATGGAAAGTATTGCCTCCTCAGGATCTCAGCCTTCAACGGAGAACAAGGCCTTTCGCTCTTAATCCGGGGCTGCGTACCCCTTAAAGGAAAATTTCCAAACATTAAACAAATGCACTGCTAAAAAGGAAAATACCTTCCTTTCCTTTACCTTTACCGTGTCCATGCAGCAAATTGATGTTGATGTTGCTTTCGCCGCTTTTGCTTTGTCGTTGCTTTGCACTTTGGGGATTTTTCTTTTTGTCACTGTTCAGCCTTTGGAAAATCTTTCCGTCATTGTTTTCGGCTTTAGGCGGAAAAATTTTCTTGATCTTGCTTGCATTTTTTCTTTTTGCTTCTTCTAACCTTGGTCGAAGCTTCTTTTTTCTTCTTTGCGACATCTCTTGGTACCAATTTGAAATAATCTTTTCTTTGCTGATGTCTTCTTTTTGCTCCATTCTCTAGCTTCAGCCGAAAATTTCTTCTTCTGCCGCCGCATTTTTCTTGTTGCATGTACCTGAAAAATTTTCCTTTCTTTTCTTGTACATGCATTTTCCCTTCTCCCGATTTTTTTGTTTTTTTTTCTTGTTTTTTTTTGTTCTGCATGCCTGCCATTTTTCTTTATTTGCATGCTTATTACCTCTTTTTTTTTTTATTTTTTTTAACTCTGCATGCTCACCATTTTTCTTTATTTGCATGCTTATTACCTCTTTTTTTTTTTTTGTCTTTTTTCATATCCCTCTTTTTTTCTTTTTCTTTTTTGGTCCTTTTTTTTTGTTTCGCCTGGAAATACTTCTAATCTGCTAGATTTTGGCACTTTTGAAGCATTCCTGACTTAATGATGCTTATGCATGTCCTATCTATGCCTAAATGATGCAATTAAGTAATGATGCATGAAATTTATTTTTACGATGCATGATTGAGCTAGTGGTCACTATTTGACCCTACCATGTATGATTTATACTATAAATGCAAATAGGGTTAAATGATGCATGCTTATGCTGCAGGGACATAGTGAATGCCATAAGAATATTTATTTTCATTATTGGTGGCATTTTTTTAGCACACCCCTAATGCAGCTTATTGGATAATAAATGCAAATGCTGGATGCATGTACTTACTTTATTTGATGCAAATGTGATGCCTAAAAATTACAGGGTGCTTATTAACATGATGCATGGATATTTTCCTATTCTATCATGCTTGCAATAATGCAAAATGTAGTACATATCTTTTAAGATGCAAAATGCATTTTTATGATACCTAGGATGCAAAAATGTCTATTTAGATAGAAAACAATATATAAAAAAATTTGTTTTTTTTTGTTGCTGTTTTTTTTTAAAAAAAATTTTGTTTTGTTGTTTTTTTTCGAAAACCTGTACAGACATTTACAATGCAATGTAATTTTATATGATACAAAATAAAAAAATATGCAGACTCAAAACATACGCACAATGTAAAGCTATACCGTTGTCTAATAGGTAATGGCACGATGTATCTTCAAAATGGATTTTAAAGGAATATATATACCTTCGGGTTCGAACAGGCTTTTTTCTTTCTCTCTTTTTTTTTCGTGATATGCGGGGAGATGAAAAGGCAGATATCTCCTCCTGTTCTTGGCCATATCATTGTTGCAGGGCTACATTTGGCATAAGGCTATTCCCATAATCCCTGCATTTTTCTTCATAATCAGACAAGGCAGCCGTGAATGATCGGAATCCAAGTCGTCTGGCTGTTTCAGGACAATGGCAACGCAGATGATGAATAAGGCAAGGATACTTCTGATGCTTCTCATCCTGATGAGACTGAGTTTTTTTTTTCTTTTTTTTTTCTGTGCCCTGCAGAAGAAGTATATATGACCGGCCAGGCAGATGCCACAGGCACTGATGGACTGCTTCGGGGCTTAAGCTGCAAATGAAGGATAGTTTTGGGGGAAACAAGGGGGTAGAGGCAATAATAGATATGTACAGGCAATTAATGCATAACCTAAATTTCTTTAGCAATTATTCCTAAGTTGCACCTTAGGACCTGAAATATTATATTTTAGTGTTTTATTGTGAGCTTCCTGTCGTGGTTTTTCTTTTTCTTCTGTCAGTCGAGCCCCCTTGCATGCTGAAGATTGGAGGTAGGATGCCGAGGTTTCAAAGAGTGCCTTCCCTCTCCTTATTCTCCTGATATATATATATATATATATATTTTATTTGGCTCTAACTTTTGCCTAGGCCGCCCTTTCGGATTTTCAACCTAGCGAGCCCTTATTTCATTTTTTTATTTTTATTTTTACTTTTTTTTACTTGCTCTAATTTTTGCCTAGGCCGCCCTTTCGGATTTTCAGCCTAGCGAGCCCTTATTTCTCCTTTATATATATATATATATATATATATATATATTTTTTATTTGCTCTAACTTTTGCCTAGGCTGTCCTTTCAGGTTTTCAGCCTAGCGGGCTGGAGAGGGAAGCACTTGCCAGATAGGGTAGCTCAAGCATGATACCTTTTAAGCTTATTGAGATTGGAGGGTTGAACAAAGTCTTTTCTTTCCTTGGCTTGTGAGGAGTACGACATCTCCTGACCGGATCCCTTTGACAATATACGGCACATCGTGGAAGAGAGTGGTAGCAGCCTTTGATAAGTAGCCCCAGCATTTTCCTTTAGCCCAGACGGCATGACATGATAGTAGTCGGTCCCCAAAGGGGTGGTGAATGAGGTATTTTCTTGGTCTCCTGCTGCCTTTGATTTGACTATAGCCCAGCATGTCGTTGATAAGAAAAAACTGTTGGACTTTGGAATGGTCACTACATTGGACAGCCAGATCAGGTATTTTCCTTCTTTTTTTATTTTTTTTATTTTTTTTTATTTTTTTCATTCTTTTTTTGCTACTTCTTCTTTTTTTTTTTACTTTTTTTTACTACCCGAATGAAGTTGACGTGTGGCTGTTTCATGCTTTCTCTCTTTTTAATTGTAGTGACCATTCCGGCTGGATGCGGCGGAGCTTTTGCCTGATTGGCCGAGCATTCGGATATATGGGGATCTGGTGTTCGACTATGGCTGGATCTAGCCCCAACATATCTTCATAGGATTAGGCAAATGTGTCCACGAACTCTTTGAGGAGATCCATGAGTGTTATCCTTTTCAGAACCTGGCAGGTAGCTGCCGATTTTGATTCCTTTGATTTTCTTGTCCAGCCCCAGATTGATAGTGGATCAGTCTTCAGTTGCTGTTGATGATGTTGTCCTTGGTGCTCGACTGACTTTACAAGCTCAAGCAAATAATTTTTTTATCTTTTGGGTCCTATTAAATGACTCATTATTATAATTATTTAATGTGTCTTTTAATGCAGGTGCAACTAAGAAATAAGCCAAGACATCCAGATTATTATTAAAAGCATACCGTACAGGGTTTATTACATTATTGAGGACCTGGGGTTTGAGATCCTCAATTTTAGGGAGTGGATTGGTAGATGACCAATCTGTAAAGCTAGGGAAAGGAATAGGGGTAATATATTCGAAGCAATCGACCAGTTCTATGGGCGTCAAAAGCGGGCCGGTCGTAGTATACTAGTTCTGCAGAGGTTTATTAGAAATAGACTCAAACTTCGGCGGGGAGCTTCTAAATGTCGGTATCTCGCCTATCATGCCCTGGAAGGCCATCAACCTCAATCATATTGATTTGAGGTAGGGGGTTATTGACTATATTTGGTCTGGGAGTAGGATTTTCAATAACCTTATCATCTATAAGATCCTGAATAGCATCTTTGAGTATATAACATTTATCGGTGAGGTGACCACTGCAGCGATGATATTCACAATACTGGGCATGATTCCAAGTCCTGGGCAGGGGGTTTGGTGACTTATAATTTTCCATAGGCTTTAACACTCCTTTTGCCATTAGCCCTTGCAGGATTACAGACTGGGAGGCTTGCAGCTCATCATAATGACGGTTATGATTTACGAAATTTGTTCGGGCCATTATTCCCTCATTTGTGTTGACAGACACATCCGCTCCATAAGACTATGGAGCAGTGCCATAATTTTGGGTAGGAAAAGTGGGCGATGCATTTCCTACCACATTGACGGTTGGTGCGGGTGTGGCTGCGGCTGTCTTCCCTTTAGAGTAACGGAAAGAGCTAGGAGGCGTATTGACTTGTAATTGCCCCGTCCGTATACCATCATCAATACGGGCTCTTATTTCCACTATTTCTTTGAAATTGGTGTAGGGGAGATACCACACGTGTTCCAGGTAAATGGTCGAGGTTTTTATGAACATTCGGCATGACTCATTTGGATCGAGTGCATCAAAGGTGCAGGCCAACTTTCTTTTCCACGATTGCGAACTCGGGGCGGGTTTCTTTTCCCTCGGGTGCATGACTCAAGGTCCCTTCTATTTTTAGGGTGGTGTTGTCTTTATATTTTCGAGGAAGCGCTTCAGCCTATCGGTCCCACGTATTCATGGTGGCTATCGGACAACATCGGCCATTCTTTGGCGGCCCTATTAGGGTCGGTGAAAATTGGAAGCCATAGCCTCAAAGCTAGCTCCCCTTGACCGCATGCGGTGGAATAAGATTTTAAGTGTGATATAGGGCATCCAGTCCCATCAAATTTTTCTATGTCGGGCATTTTGAATTTGAAAGGCAATACTGCCGCAGGTTGTAATGTCAGTGCCCGCGTAGAAAATTCCCCTTTTGTTGAGAAGCTTGAGTACCATGACTTTTATATTTTCCACGTCGGCCTCTATTTTGGTGGTGGGGAGTTGGCTTTGGTATATCTTGGTTGGATTAGGGAAAATTTGGGTTAATTTCTGGCTGCGGTGTTTGGTAAGGGTTTTGGGCTGGATATGGATATTGGGCTGGATACGGATTCTGGGCTGGATACGTATTTTGGGCTGGATAAGGATTCTGGGCTGGTGGATTTTGGATTGGTGGATTTTGGACTGGTGGATTTTGGATGGTTTTGGCTGGGCGGCCAGGATCATTATACGGTAAATAAGTGGTAACCTGGCCTAGCGGGTTATAACTTTGTGGGTCGATATGTGGGCTGCTCTGGAGTGGGTTGGTTATGGGAACAGGGAGGTCATTTGGGCTTTGGGGAATTTTAGTGCTCGGGGAAGGATATGAAGGATAGGACGGGTAAGGGCTGATATTTGGGTAGTAGGGAATTGGTGGAGGATTGGGACTTGGGGTAGCGGCAGTATTTGGTGGGTTAGCGTTTCGTTGAGAAGTTGGGTTTGGAGGCACGTGGGATGTTGATGTTTCCTGGGGGATTGTAGGGGAAGAATTCACCTCACCACTGGGCTTCGGACCTTGTATAAGACATGCTATTTGGCTTAGCAAGTGTTCATGTCGTGCATCCAGATTTTGGTCTAGCCATTTGCATTAGTCGGGCGTATCCGGAGCCCCGAATGCGTACCCATATCGGTTGCTCACTGTTGCCATCTTGCTCGGATCTATACTCTTTATCGATTCGCCCTTATCGATCCGATCGACACCTTACGTTCGATTTTGCACTACTTTCCCGTATAAACCGGCCAATACTATCTCTGCCATTCCAAATTTGGGCCAGGTTTCTGAGGAAAATGGGTTATGGAGGTATCAGGAGGCTGGCTGAAGTCTTTATGGGTTTGGAGTACAGCGTGCCTTTATTAGTATTTTTTATTTTTATTTTTTTGTTCCCTACAGTTGACCGGATAAATACCTGCTTTATTTTGACAGTCTCGGGATTTTTCTGGAGCGATTGGATTCTTTCTCCAGTATAGGACCAACGTATTCCACCTCGCCTTCGACTCCCAGATATGCGATCCCGTGCGAATGGCCTATACTCTTTCGGGATCCACCATTCGAAATGTTCTAGGTCGAGCATCAAAGAATAATAAATCAGCCCATGCTTATTTATTATTATTTTTGTTGCGTAGTTATTTTCATCATTCATTTTTTTTTCTAAACTTGCACATTTTATATATATATATATATATATATATATATATATATATATATATATATATATATTGCCTTTTTTTATATATTTATTTTTTTGTGACAGGGGCTGACTCACAATTCAGAGATGCAAAAACTGGTCGGTCTATGAAGTGTCCTGAGAAGCTATATGCATTCTAGCATTGGCTCATGCAGGGGGTAGGCTGGCCATGGTGTAGGGTAACAGTTCAGAATATAGCTATATGCATGTGCGTGTGTGTGGTAACTAAAAAGCAGTAAAATCTTTATTTATTTACAGATATATAAACAGAAAAATAAAACAGATATGACTTGTCTTGCTGTTTGTATGGATTTTCTCGGCTTTTTAATTTGAGCGCAAGCAAGCAAGCAAACAAGCACACCACATTAAGAAATAGAAAGAAAAATGGGAAAACTATCTATTCCTATTAATTACAAATTTGGTCCTATGTCCCCAAAATAAAATGACAGAATGAATGCAAATATGTACAAATGTACAGAATAATAAAAAAGAAAAATGACAGAAAGAAATAATAGTACAGAGCCGGAAATAAAGCAATATTTAAAATAAAGCCCCGGCCCCTTTTATTGTATTGCCCGGAATTTTATTGCAACATATATATATATATATATATATATATATATATATATATATATATATATATATATATATATATATATATATATATATATATTTTTTTTTTTTTTTGATTTTGAATTTTTTTGTTTTTTTCGAATTTTTTTTAAAAGAAGATTTTTAAATACACCTGTAACAGTTATCGGAACGAAACTGCTGCAAGATGGATGATCATATCCACAAATATAGGCACGGATGTATAGGAACGCAATATTCAAATGCATAAATTAATATAACAATATACTTTAGCCAGAAACAAATAAAAACAAAAAAAAAGTTTTATTTTATGAGTCTAGTCCTGCATTTTATTTAAAATAAAACAACTCCCCAGTAGAGTCGCCACTGTGAGGTTCCCGGGGTGCGACCCGCGCCCCACGCACCCTTGGATAGGGGTGTGCGTACGTGCGGATATGGGACACCACTGCTCTCGTTCCACCCTCCCTTGTTTAGGGGAAGACGAAATCAAAAGTGCGAGAGGAGTGCTGTCTATGTTAGCGCGTTGGAATGCGTCTCGGTTCCCTTTAATGGATTTTATTATAAAAATAGCCTTATGGCCCGTTTCAGATCACTATGAGAGCTTTGGATTTCCCGCATCAAGTTATCCCTTATTTAGGGCATACCAGGATATGAGAATACATCACCCTTCCATTCTCATTCTCCCTTTTTTAGGGAAGAGCAAAAAAGTGCAAAGAAGGAGTGTTGCGAGGCCCCACTGGATCCAAAAGGTTTTTAGATTCGCCATCTTTATTTTAAGGCAAAAATAAAGAAAAACCGGAAAAAGAAAAACCAGAGATAAAAAGCGGGTTCGGAGGCTAAGTTACGAGTTGGGAAGGTGCTAGGCACCCAACTCGCCCTTTCGGTCTCAAAATAGTTTTTGGCTAAAGTATGCTTATTGTTATATTTATTTAGCAAATAAATAAAGCATTAAAAGACAGAAAAGTAAAACAAATACATCCATGGCTACATTATTTACGGACTTGTAGCCATTTCCTTACAATAATTACAAGTGCATTTAAAAATATTTGACCATTATAACGGCTCTTTTACATACTATTTCCTAATCTAATCCGGGCAGCACAACGACTTATATTGACTACATTGTGCCGGATTTAAATAACAACTTTACAAATAATAAATAAACAATAAATAAATAAATGGATAAAAACGCCCTTAAAGGCTATTACCTTTTAGAGCGGGGTGTGCTCGCTCTGTCTTTCTCGGGAGAGGGAGACTTTTATTGCTATTGCTGAAGTGATTTGGGCAGAGTGACGGCTTATATATAGTGGTTTTGGCTTACTCACTCGGGCGGAATGACGACTTAGTTTTTGTCGTTTTGGCCTTTTTGGTTGGGCGGAATAACGGCTTATTTAGGGTGTTTTCAGCTTATTTACTCGGGCAGAGTAACGGCTTACTTTAGGATTTTTGGGCCAAGGAAATATAGTGGATACCTAACTAAAGGGCTAGGGATCACTCTAATCGGTTGGATTTGTGTTTTGGCGGAGTTTGGACAGGGTTTTGACTTTTGAGGCTTTGGGAGAGGGATCGGACGCTGCGTAAAATCTGCGCAGAGTCACTCTGGGCGAAGGCCTTTCAGTGAAAATGTTCGTCGAAATGGGGAGCCTGGGCACCTCTATTTATAGTTGGATCTGTGCTTCATCAGCTTGTACCGCGCGCTCAACAATTTGTACAATGCGTTAACGAAGCGGCACTGTTGAAGACCTCTGGCGCGGCCAAAAAGCCTCTTGGGTGCGGAACCAAGCTCACTATTCCACTTTAATTTTTGACACTTTCCTCCCCTGCAGTTCACTGTTCATGCATCCTACTTTTTCCTTTTGCATTTTCAATCCTGTAACTTGACATTTGTTAATTTTAAACAGTTCTTGATATCGTATGCCATAGTTACATATCAGGGGTACGGAATTGAGGTGTCTACAGGACGTCCCTAAATTATATAGTGGACACTAATTTTATGAGGTTATGAGTATTTATTTAAATTATAATTTATAAATAACGTGCACAAACTCTAATTATATTTCTGAACAATGTATTTGTTGAGTAAAATATTGTGTGTTTGTAAACATGTGTAATTGTGGAAGAGGGCGAAGGGGTGCTCGAACATTTGGAAAATGAATCCGTAGGTCATTTTCTTGAAAAAAATGCTTCATTTTCCGTTGACTTGGAAAAACTTTTATGTTGATTACATTTTCCTCTGATTACCAAACACTGAAAAATGAGGAAAACGTTTTCCAAAAGTCATTTTTCGTGAAAAAACAGAGCCTAAGTCTTTTTTAGAAATTAGAATATGGAATTTATTTAATTTTTTTAATAATGTGTAGGATTTTTGTGAGATTTGGGGCCTAAAAAATTGGGTATTTTTAGCGGGCCCAACGCCATAGCCTCACTCTCCTTATGTCAGGGTCGGCCTTGTATATAATGTACTTTTCGGTTTTAGGAACTACTCCATCCGTCCTTAAATTATCGTCCTCCTTTCTTTTTTCGTCAATCATAAAATAATTGTCCACTTTGAAAATTACCTTTTTAAAATATTACTTTTACCACTTTATCCTTACTTTTTCACTATACTTTAATTATGGGCCATATACACATGTACATTAAAGGGAACTACACATTAAACCAATATAAATAATCAAGTCAATTGATTTTTCTTAAATTGTGCACCGAATAAACTAGGACGAATATTTAGAGACGGAGGGAGTATTATTTTGGAGCTTGGAGGTATCAACTTGTTACAAAATAGAGATCACATGAAAGGAGTGCTAATGGTACGTGTGTGTGTCTATAATTGCTAATAGTACGTGTGTGTGTCTATATATATATATATATATATTTATTTATTTATTTATATATATTGAAAAGCTATTTTCATTACGGTTTTTGTTTATTTACTACATTTAGTGTAAATAGATAAATATATCCTTTGATATTTTAAGGAGTTTCTAACACACATTTACTATTCCAAAATTACCATTTAGTTGGCGGTAATTATCAATGATAATTAAATTAAATACAATAAAAATCTAATTACATGCATTTGAAGAAATTAACGCTAACCCAAAAGCATATTATGATCTAACATTCTATTGCCCCCTTTCATCATTCCCTTCTACAGACTACCATCAACATCA
>JABEVN020000279.1:0-12500 GCA_013146195.2 Codonopsis lanceolata | reverse complement strand
AAGAGACGGATTGAAATCGAAGAGAGAGAGAAGACTGAGACGAGAGAACAGATCAACAGATATCGAAGGAACACTGGAAGAATACGTGGGATTCAGAATCTGTTAGAGGTCGAGCTTCGAAGTTGGAATCGAATCAAGGGAGAGAGGCGTATGGCGACGCAGCACGTAGACACAGTCGGAGAGAAGGTCGAAGGGGCAACTGGGCAAGGGGCCGACGGCAGAGGTGGTTCTGGTCGGCGACGAGGGGCTAGGGCTAGGGCTCGTTTTGAGTCGCTGTCTATTGAGAGGATTTGAGGGACTCCGATTGACGATTACTAGTAACAGGGCAATATATACCCCAACCGCGTCGGTCTTAAAGGTACGTATCCCCGACTGTCTTACCCGTACTAGTGTCTGTGTCCAAAAGTTTCGGAAATTCAAATTCGACCACAATACGTATTTTGGGCCGTATCTGCCGTGTCCTTGCCGTGTCCGTGTCCTGGCCGAGTCCGACACGGAATTCGCCTCCTCCCAGCTGTGTCCGTGCAACATAGATCAAGGCGGTGCTCATGGTAAGATAATCATCCTAATACATTTGTTGCTCTTCATATTCTAAAAGTTCCAAAATTAATTTTTCTATTTAGAAAGCCCTAAAGTTAAACTTTTTATTTTATTTTATGTTAGATATTTAAATTTTAATGGCATGCAACATTAAGAATGTTATACATAAATATGCGGTCAAAATTTTATTAAATAGACAAAAACATCAAAATAGAATTAACCTTTTTTTTAGATGGAAGAAGTATTTGTATTTACTTTCTTTCGTTCTCCCTTTATCATTTTTCTTTTTAGATGTCTCCAACATCTATTCAATATGCTTTTCTTTATAAAACTTCATAAAGTTATACTTCCATCCTAAAAAATAGTTTTTTTTTTTCGGTCAACTTGATTATTCGCAACAAAATTACTTATCTTTACAAAGGTAAAAACTTATGAAAGAATGTGCTACGTATATATTCTGTAAGACGAGTCTCTTTTACTCGACTCACTATGTTAGATATTGAAATTTTAATCGCATGCTAGCTAGCTGTATAATTTAGGCTTCGTTTGGTACAGCGTTTTGAAAACGCAACATTTTCAAAACGCAGTTTTATTTTTGTGAACACGTTTGGAAAGCTATTTCAAAACGCTATTTTTCATAAACAGAGTAGTTGTAAACGTAGCATATTTTTAAAACGCTACACTTTTTTAAAACGTTGTGTTTTAAAATGTTGCATTGAAACACTTTTAAAAAGAAAACACAGTGTTTTTTACCAGCATTTTGATCAAAACGCTCCACCAAACAAACACTTGATAATAAATAAATAAAAGACTAGCTTCTCTTGCCAACAGTTATATGTAATTTAGAACTTGGTTTGTGTACAATACCCGGGTACAGCTAGCATGTTAGCTGTATAATTTAGTAATAAATAAATAAAAGACTAGCTTCTCTTCTCAACAGATATATATATAATTTAGACCTTTGTTTGTGTACAATATCCGGGTACAACTAGCGTGCTAGCTGTATAATTTAGTAAGAAATAAATAAAAGACTGGCTTCTCTTCTCAACAGTTATATATAATTTAATTTTAGGTTTTACGAACTATTATTTTGCAACCAAGAAGCATAAACTTATTATGATGTATTCACATGGCAAAACACACAAATGGATCATCCAACTTTCTCACTTTTTTGCAATTAGGTCACTGAAAGTTAAAAAATGTTATTTGAGCCATTCAACTTCAGTTTTGTTGCAAACGATCTCATTTTCTAATGGGCGTTAACCCAAGAAGTGAAATTTAAATGAAATATCTTTTTTACCCTTGTAAAAAGGGGTCCAATTGTAAATAGTAGAACTTTAGGGGCGTTGCACGTTTGCGTCAACAATGTTTATTGTTGATCTTCATCTTCTCTAATCTAGGGAAAGAAAACCCAACAACCCAGACCCACAGCTATCTCTCTGCTTCACTCTTCTATCTCTCTTCCTCTCCCCCTCTCTCTCACACACACACATCGAAAACTACATATATGACAGCGATGATGTTGGGGGCTCTATGGATGTCGACGACATTGAAATGTAAGCAGCCTAAGACTCACTGATTTCCAGATCTGGGACGTTTCAAATTGACAACTGCTTCACTCCTCTCTCTCTCTTCCTATCTTTCTTTTTTTTTTCTCTCTCTCACACACACCAAAGATGGAAATAAAGTGTCACACACATACACACACACACACACACCGGAGAACAGAGATGGTGTAGATGGAGAGTTGGGTTGAGATGGAGCAGGAGGCAGCTATGGATGAAAGGGCTCGGCTGGATCTAGGTGAGGAGAAGGTTGGGGGTTGGTGCGGCTTAGAGTCGCTAGGCTGGAGATGGAGAAATGAGAGATGGGGGAGCTAGCCAAACTGGTAGGGGAAGAGGCTCGGCTGAATGTGTGACTTTGATTTGAGGGGAGAGAGAGAACTGGGAGATGAGAATGAGCCGGAAGATAATGGATTCATGCAATGTAGCTTGGTACTTTCCTATCTTCCATGGCTTTCATTTTGAGTTTTCGAGATCATTTGGAGTGAAACAGAATTAACGGTACGACATTTCCTGGTCGTAGAGATCGGTGGTGTTTGATACGTCTTTGATTTCAACGAATTCGTGGTAGGGGAAATCGATGCTTTGTGGGATCTTGGGCTTGAGAATGGTTCTGTATAGGAAGGGTGAGACTGTTAGGGGGAGGTGTTTGGAACATGAATTTTTCATCATATTTTGTTAAAATACAGTACAAAATACGGATGGATGTTTTGGCTTTGTTTAGGTTTTTTGTTTTTAGATACTATTAGCAATGAGATTAGAACTCACCTTCACCGCTCACGTCGCCGCCGCCCTTAAATCCATCTTCATACTTCCACCTCCATTCCCGTCGTGGGACTGGGCAACATTGATGAACTTGGTTTGTATTATCTGAATTTGTGGACCCACCATCGTTACTAAACTATTCATCGTTCCCCTTTTACTTTGATTTTATTTTTTTTGACATTTTAAAAGATGTTTTTTTTTCTATTTTGCCCTCAAACTTAACGTCCTGAGCTAACGAATGTTAGAAAATAGGCTCGCTTGCAACAAAACTGAAGTTGGATGACTCAAATAACATTTTTAAACTTTCGGTGGCCGATAGGGCTGTGCACGGGCCCTAAGCCCGCGGGTATTGGCAATGCCTAGTATGGGCCCAGTATTTTACCGTTTTCTCATTCAAACTTTGGGCCTCAGCCTTCAGCCCATCAATTCATTGCCATGAACTTTTTTTTCAAACTATTATAATTGCAAATTTGAAATAAAACACACAATTGAAGTGGAAGAAAAGGAAGAAAAACAACTAAGTTAAAATATAATCGATCGAAAAAGATGAAGAAGGCGTTGGATGTGTGAGGTGAGATTCTCGAGAACAACTTGAGAGTCAGAACGTCGTTGGGCCGTCAGCGGTTGTTTTCCAAGAAGATGACGAAGACGAATTGTCGCACCTTACTAATAATACATTAATACTAATGTACAAGTTCAAATTGCAATCTTGCATGAGAATAGAATATCAATAAATGATTGAGTAATTAATTATTAAAATAATAGGGTTTGACTTTTAGATTTTTATTTTTAGCAATAGCTTTATCAGTTTAGGTGTATTATACTATTATTATATTTATATATTATAATTTATAACTTATAGTCTTATAATATATAAATATAGTAATAGTATAATACACATAAATTAAATATATACGATTTGGTCAAAGACCAATAATTAAAAAAATTAAAAAAAGTTATCATAGAAGAGGCTGGGCATAACGGGCAGAGAGCAGCTGAAGGCCCAGTAGAGCCCGAGACCGCGGGCATTTGACTCATCTAAAGCCTAGCATTATGTATAACCCATGGGAACAGGCTCCATGGGCCGGGAACTAATGGGCTTTAACGGGCTTGCTGTGAATTAACGGGCCTTGCTCACCCCTAATGGCCGAATTACAAAAAGTGAGAAAGTTAGTTGGCCAATTGTGTGTTTTGCCTATTCCCATCGTCCAAAAATAACTATTTAATTTTTTTTTTGGAAATTAAAGAAACAGACTTTTAAATCACTTTTAATATTGCATACACATATAGTATTCAAATTATATTATTACAAATGCTTGGAATTGGAATTGCGGCTTCCATAACCAATTTCGTCGTTTGATAACACATTTAAAATTTGGAATTGGAATTTAGTTGGAATTCCAAATACCCCAATTCCATAAACTAATTCTATACTAAATCCTAAGAATTTAAATTCTAAATTTTGGTCTCATTACAATACACAATAGCAACTCACCTTTCTTTTATCACCACCACAACCACAACCTCCGACCACCACCTCCAACCACCAACTCCGACCACCATCTCCGGCCTCCGCCACTAGTCGCCACCACCGACCACCGCTACCTCCGGCCACCACCACTAGCCGCCACCTCCGACCCCCTCTATTTATTATTAAAAATATAAAATTCTCAAAAATTTGTCACTAGAAAGGTTTAAACTTTTGCCATTCATAATAGGCATAAACAAAAAATCATTACCACTAGGCTAAACTAGATTTTTGATATACTAATGAAATTTTATTTTAACTATAATATATAATTATAATTAAATTTCACACATTATCCAAACAATCAAATTATTATGATTTTGAAAGCAAATTCCATCTTATTTAAATTCTATAAAATTTGAATATTTATTAAATTTAAAATCAATGCATCAAAACCGACCCTTAGTTTTTTCATGGAGAAATTGACGGCCGGTACATTTTTCCAATTTTTTTTAAAAAATAAAAAATACAGTACAAAATACATATGATGTTTTGGCTCAGTGTAGGTTTTTTTTTTTTTTTTGTTTTTAGATACTATTAGCAATGAGATTAGAACTCACCTTCACCGCTCACGTTGATGCCGCCCTTAAATCCCTCTTCATACTTCCACCTCCATTCCCGTCGTGGAACTCGGCAACATTGATGAACTGGGTTTGTATTATCTGAATTTGTGGACCCACCAACGTTATTAAACTATTCATTGTGCTCCTTGTACTTTGATTTTTTTTTTTTTGACATTTTATAAGATATTTTTTCTATTTTACCCCTAAAGTTAACGTCCCAAGCTAACGCATGTTAGAAAATAGGCTTGCTTGCAACAAAACTGAAGTCGGATGACTCAAATAACATTTTTAAACTTTCTGTGACAGAATTGCAAAAAAGTGTGAATCCACTGGCCAACGCACCTTGCAGGAGCAACAATAGGAAGCCCCAGAATTTGGATACCCAATCTAGCCAACTTGGATAATTGAGATTTTTGCCCTCACGGGCGTAGCTCAGTTGGTTAAGAGCTAGTAGATTTGGAACAGGACCAAGGATCGAGCCCTAGCAACCGCAGTGTGGGAGTTTCATCCTCTTGTGGGGGTGACTCCTTGTAGATACTAGACACGGGTCCTCCTAGCTACTTAATCGCTGAATCACCGTGATTTTCTCTCTCATTTTCTCATGAGGTTGGAGTATGGGGGCTCTCGGGGGGAGAGTTTCCCCTTTTTGGAACATGATAATTGAGATTTTGGAGTGTAAATAGAAAAGCAGTCCCATAAACCAATCTTAACACGAGTTATGATCCTGTCGGCCTTCATAGGGATATTGTCAAAAATTGAAATATATCTACGAAGAGAAACACCGTCACACCAAGTATCGAACAAGTGACTAAAGGACCCACAAATACTAACCTTGTTAGAAGGCCGACCAAAGTGCATGTTATGTGTGCTTTCTTTTTTTGTTGTTATTGAAATATAAGTTTTTCATACTTAAAGTAGGTACTTTTAGATAGAAAAAATAACACATAAAAGTTATTAGACGTGCGTTAAGTTTTTCATACTTAAGAATATTTGTAATATTAAAATAAAATATTATGTTTATTTATTTGTGTTTGTGTTAATTCGACTCTTTGGATTAAAAAAAGGTGTAAGTCTACAGTTTTACAGATTTTAATTCGTAAGACCAGTGTCGGCTCTGGGATTTTGGGGGCCCTAGGCAAACATAAAAAATGGGGCCCCAACATATACAAGAAAAATAAAACTCTTTGAAGAATTAACAATTTAAAAATTATCAAACTTTATCGAATTCGTTTGTAAATCTATAATAATCAAAAGAAATTGTTCAGAAATAAATAAAAAGTGTCACTTAAACATAACTCTTCTAACATGTTTAGCAGCAAAATTACTAATTAAGATATTGATTGTTCAATAAAATAAACATCCATTGGAATGTAGTAAATATAATATGCAAAACCTAAATAATTAAATCTTAAAACCTAATTGGCTAATTACTTTATAGTTAGATAAACATCTTGATTCTTCCAATAGAGTTTACATAAGAAAAAATAAAACAAAACAAAATGCAAACAAAATTTTAAATGAGTTTAAAAGAAAGAGATAATCTTTTCAAAAATTTAGTAGCTATGAAAGTTTGATTTTGCTTCTATTCCGCCGCTTTTCCAGTTTTTTTTTTTCTTGCTCAATTGGGGTGACCGCCTTCTTTTAGCGAGAGACCGGTACTTTTGTTCGTGCCGATGGCACGGTACCGGTTTAGGAATTTATCAATAAATAACGGTGTCAGTATAAGCGTGATCAATGTATGAACCGAACATGATAAAAATAAATTAATAAATATATATCTCTTTTTACATATGAGCCAGAATACAAAATATCTTTTGATGCCACTGGGATGAATTTGGCTATGTCCAAAATGGGTAACGTCTTCCTATTAAATTAGGTCTGGTAATTACAATCCAAAAACTGTTAACTCACCTAACGCAGTTTGAAAATTACCCGACTTAACCCGAGCCGTTACGTTTTTTGACAAAATAAATTAACGGGTCGATTTGGGTCGGGTTAAAGTGTGTCGAACCCGTTATCCATTTCGACCCGTTATTTTTTTGCTATATAAATATAAGTTTTTTGATGAAAAATTACTGATCGACCCGTTCTGACCTATTATCCATTTCAACCCGTCCTATTTCGACCCAACTCATATCCGACCAACCCACCCAATTGCCAACCCTATATTAAATGACTCGAGTAATGTTTGTTCTTGTTAAGTACAATAAGCTCAAATTCTATGACGTACTTTTTGTACAACATATGTCTCTTTGGTGAATATTTGGATATTTCTTTCTATTGTTGTGTACCACTGCATATCATCAAACTAAAAATAGTATACATATTGAAAATCTTTAATACAAAATCTAGTAACTTATCAATGAATAATGACACTATAGAATAAATTCTAAAAACTAATGTAATAGAATAGTCTATAGAAAAAGTGTATTAGGCAGGCTAGTGAAAAGATTTTATTGATAAGGAAGAGAAGAAAGATATAGAGATTGAGATAGAAAATGATTGAGGAGATAAAAAAATGTGGATAAAAATGATTGGGGAAGAGAGAGAAAGAGATGGAGAGAAATAGAATGAGGAGCGGATTTTGTGGAGATAAAAACAGGATAAAAACGGTTGAAATGAGATTAAATCCTGGCCAATAATTGTGTTTGGTATAAATCAATCATGGCCGGTAATTAACTTTTCCCAACCATCTGAGATAAAATTAAATCCTGACCAGTGATTGTGTTTGGTAAAAACAAATCATGGCTGAAAATTAGCTTTTCTTAACTACCTGAGCTGTATTGTATAATAGATAGATATATTGTTTGTGTAAAAATAAAATAGAACTCGAGATTCCGACTATATAGCCCGACTCTAGTCCATTGTGCATATCAACATAATGCATGGTTGCTGTTTGGAAGAGTTTACGCCCTAATAATTTTTTTTCCCTATAAATGTTATTGGTTGGCTTTAAATGTGCACTTTAATGGAGTATTTATTTGATATGTTTTCATCGTCTAACAAACAATTCTTTTTCCTTTTTTTTTTTCTAACAAACAATTCATTACACTATTGAAAATTTATCAATAAATGAAGCAGATACTGTGGAAATGAACTACTAAAAATATTATTTTCTTAAAAAAATTCAAATTACAAACCTTACGTTTTTTTTAAAAAAAATTTAAATTTGTATATGAAATTACGGGTCAGAAAAAAATTTAATTGATTAAGTTAATTACGATAACAATTAAAAAGAAAAAAAATACAAATACAAACTTTTGCAATCATAAAACTGTAAAACTATAAAAACGTAAAATATTAACTGTAAAAACCGTAAAATCTCAGTAAAAGAGTAAATGTAAAATAATAATGTAGTCATTAACATTTTAGATTAGATTGGGAATCTTCTTGACAGTCCTGATTCAGGGGGACACATGTGCCAGACGGAATAAATTACAGCCGTTTAATATAATTATAAATACGTAATCTCAGCCGTTTGATATAAACATAAATATGCAATCTCAACCGTTTGATATAAAGTCAATTAAGCGATCTGAGCCGCTCTTTATGAGACTGAGCTCTATTGTATAATAGACTAGATTCTGTGCCCGTGCCGATGACACGGCGCCAATATGGGACGATATCAGTATGAGACGATGTCAGTGTGCCCGTGCCTATGACACGACGCGAGTAGGAAGAATAAATCAATCGCAGCCGCTCTTTATTCCACTGAGCTCTATTGTATAGTCGATTGAGTATAATTAATTTGTTAATAGCAAATATAAAAAATAAGCTTATTAAAATAAAAAAGAGAGCAGTAATGCAGTATGACATTGAAAGAGGAGATTCCATAATAATGAAAAATAGTGGGTTGTGGGTGGGGTATAGGGTGGGAATAAACCGTGGGATGAATCCAAGGTCAAAAAGAGTCCTTGACACCTCAACAACACTCTTTCTCCAAAACTTAGGCTCCGTTTGTTTCAGGGAAAACGTTTTCCGGAAAACGTTTTTCGTATTTTTCAGTGTTTGGTAATCCTAGGAAAATATGGGTCAACGAAAAACGTTTTACGGTCAATGAAAAATGACTCGTTTTCCTCCGTAAAATGACTTACGGACCATCACCTCCGTAAGTCATTTTCCAAGAATTCGTTTCTCATCTCTCTGGCCAAAGGCGCTTCTCTACAGGTATGTCGACCTCTCTCTCCCTTCTTTGATATCTTTGTTTCTTCAAAGATTTTAGGATTTATGGATTAAAGCTTCAGATTTTAGGATTTATGGATTAAATCTTTGATATCTTAGTTCTTTTCATGATTTGATTTTTTTTAGTAAGGTTTTTGATTTACAATAAGGGTTGTCATTGATTTATAATAAGGTTTTTGATTTACAATAAGGTTTTTAATATTGATTCAATGACTGCGATTTCATAACCTAGATCATAATGATTGCGTGTTAAGTAATAATTTTGATATTGGATTTGCCTTTGTCCAGATAGAAAATGCTAGTCAGATTTTCGTAATAGTAGTCACTAGGAAGCTATCAATTCATCAATTGTAAGCCTTGTTTTTCGAACAGCCTGTAAACTGCCTAAACTGCTCGACTAGGCTGCCCAAACACTCCTCCAAAACAGCCCCGTAACAGCCCCTCGTTGCACGCTGTTGGTCGCGCGAACGCAACACGGGCAAAATTACTCAGTCAAATAAGTAATAAAGTGGTAAGTAGAGTATCGATCCCACGAGGAAGCAATTTGGTTGTTTTTAGTGAGTACCAAGTATGTTGCAATTTCAACTATATTTAGACTATCGAATTTAAGAGAATTAACTAACTAATTTAGCTAAAACAAGAATTTAAATAAAGCAATATTAAATTGAGGTTGGCTTCAATGAGAGAGGATCTAGGGTTTTGATTTTCAATTGGCTCTTCCGTTGTGATTTAATAAGGGGTTGCTATTAAAACTATTTTATTTTTGGGAGTCGGGGATTCAAAAATCACCGTTAAGGGCTTTCGCTTCGTATAACGGTGCTAATTAACGGTATAAATTCACGGGCTTTCGCTACGTATGATTTTATCCAATTAATCACTTCCAAACACAAAACCCCAATTGACTATTTTAAAGAGGATTAATAACTTAGATTAACCCAACTCAAAACAACTATATTGTATTTTCCAAAATTATCAAGTCACTTTCATGCACTAAACAATTTTTGAAATCATGTAATGGGTGATCAAATCATTACAAGCATTAAGAGCACAACATAATACCCAAAAAATTAATGAATAGCAATTAATAACAAAAACCTCAAATTAACATCACAACATTCAAGCCAATATATATATCAAAACTCTAGGCAATTAATTTAGTTCATGATGCAAGGAAGGTAAATCAAATCTTCAATCAAAAATATCATCATTAAATAAAAATATAAATTAAAGTGTATGATACTTTACAATGAAGGAGATGATTGAAGTTCCTTGGCTTGAGCAACAATGGAGGGACAATGGAGAGAAGATGAAAAATTGCAAGATGAAAATGTGGCTGAAATCTTTCTCTTCTATGCTCCCAGATTTTTTCCTTCAATCTCTTTGTTCCAGCCCTTCACTCCTTCCTGTTCAAGCCCTTGGTTTTCAGTTGTTCTCTTCAAGCCCTAACCTCTGTTCACCAGCCCCAGCCTGCACGAAAATTCCAGCTCTCTGAATCTCTCAAAGGAAGCTCGGGCAGAAAGGGCAAATTAGGAAGGTTAATAAAGTTTTAGGGGCTGAATGGGGAAAGAAAGAGGGCTTGGGCGCGCTAGGGTCAGGGTCAGAAGGTCGGGTGGTTCGCGGGTCGCCCAGGAAGGAAACGGGTGACAGATGAGAGAGGGAATGGGGTGGAAAGGGCCGGATGGGCGGATGGGTTAAGAAAGCCGCTGGCCGGATCCGACCCAAAATCGTGGACGCGGGTCATGACCAGAAGGCGACGTGGCCTCTCCTTCGCCGACAACGCATTAATGAAATGCGGTTTGAGAGATTTGTAGGCCTCCCACTCTCGACTTGGCGCGGCTTCCCTAGATTGAGTTGGCTAGCGAAGTCCTACGCCCCAGACTTACAATTTAGTCCTCAATCGGCTTCGAGCTTAGCTTTTGCCTTTTGTGCTTTGAAACTCTTAACGAAACTTAACAGAAAGTGCCCAAACTTAACATTGGAGCCCGGGATGTCCTCGATTTGCGCGTATTGAGCCATAAAAACTCGAATATCTTTGAGATACCTACATGAAGCATGAAAATACATAAAAATATATCTCAAATGCAATTAATTATCAATCAAAGCTCAAAATAACCTATAAAATTCGGAAAATTTATGAAAATAATAGAAAATAACAAGCTTATCAACACCCCCAAACTTAAGCTTTGATCGTCCCAGCAAAGAGAGATATGGATTATGGATAAGCTCGAGACAACGATGGAATGAAGAAGGCACTCAATCAAGATCCCATATGCATTACCATGAAAGAAATCAAACTCAAGATTATAAAAATGCATAACCAAGGTATGATGTGATTTCAATGCTATCAAACTTTCCTCAAACACTTACTTAAAAACATGAAGCACAAGCCCATGACTAAATAGCATCACTCTAGCTAGGATTGAACGCTCAATGAAATACCAAGCATAAGCCATGAAACCGAAAGAGATAAATACTTCACAAGGCAATAACCCATGGCATGACAATATCAATAGGACTTTGCAAGCTTGTAACTTTAGGCCAAGGTTGAGCTACAAATGAAGGGAAGGAAATCAAGACAAGAGAGCACAAGTGAAGCCTTCAAAATCATACTCAAGTCTAACTTCATGAAACAACATACTTCATCATAACTCACCATTCTTCTCAACAACCCCCAAACTTAGTCTTCTTTCTTTTTTTCTTTTTTTTTTTTATACATATCAAGAACTTGGGGTTGAGAGTATATCAAACTACCACAAATAATTTTTTTCATCCCAATACCCCTCTTTGAATAACTTTAAAGCACAAATGGATCATAATTTTGGGTTGCCCTTCACTTTTGTTCTTTTTTTTTTTATATACACAAGGGCCCTTTACAAGATAAACAACCCCAACTCATCAACCAAAATTAAAACACACCACACCAAATATTTGAAGCTATAACTTAAAATTTCATTTCACAAAGTGCTCTCTCAAAGGGTTGGATAAAGTGTATAGGCTCATGGGATAAGTCAATGTGGGTGATCAAAATGAAGGCGAATGGGGGTCATTGTGTGCTCTTAACACACCATTCTTTCATTAAGGCTCAAATGGGACACTAAGGATTTAATGTGAACATGGGTAGGTCGATATGGCACAAACGAGTCAAACATGGCCTATATCATTATTGTCATACTCACAAGCCAAGCTATTCATCAATTTCAAGATCATCTAACGGCATCACAACTCACAACAAGGTATTCATAACACATGCACAACCAAAGCTAGAGCTTAGCTTAAAAAATTTATCAAGATCCACACATGGGCAATTATTTAACATGAATGAGGGAAAGCTAGCACAAAAATCACAAAATATCCTCAACT
>JABEVN020000278.1:27500-30000 GCA_013146195.2 Codonopsis lanceolata | reverse complement strand
AATCGTTTTACTCTTCTAGAATACATTCTTCTAGAATCCAATGAAATTTTCAAATGAAGAAATCTTTATTTGAAATAGTTCAAAATGCTTTGCAGAACGATTTATAAAACAATTAATAGAGTTTGATTCCTCAACTCAATTAGTAGTGCTTCTAGAGCCCACTTCTTCCCCATACTACGAGTGAAAGAGAAATGTAAAGACTACCATTAAAGCAGCCCAAGCAAGACTTACTATATCCATGTGAATTATGCCCCCTATCTCTATGATAGAATTATTCCATTATTGCTCCCTAATAATAGGGGAATCCATGGTGCAGAGTCAAAAAGGGATTTTGACCAAAGACTTTTCATGAATCAATTCAATAAATCCACTTCTAAAAAATTCCTCTATGATTTCTAATCGGGGAAGACGAAACACAAGCAATGACACCGCAAGGGAATGTTATAAATGGATCATGTAGGAATACTAAGGCCCATTATATATTTTTTTTAGGTAAAAAGTAGAAATAGATAGATCACTATCTATGTGAAATAGTGGAGAGACTGTATATTATATTCTTAGCGGGGGGTTGACCCCAAAAATTATTTCTTTTGCACTTTTTTATCAATTCAATAAACAAAGTAAATTATCTATCCACTCTAATATTGATTGAATGTCCGAACACTCAGAGATTCTCGCGAGTTTGGATATAGATATACAATATCTAAAAACTCTTCTGTCCCTTTCCACCATTTCTAATTGAATTCGATTCGCTGTCCTACCCGCAGGCTATCGGACTTTACGATCATTAGTATTAGTAGTAGAAGGGATCGGGAAGTCTCGATAGCCCTTCGACCATTAGAATCTTTCCTTAAACCCTCGATACAACGATTTACAATCTTTTAGAAAACCCATGAACAGGACTAAGTATCAACAGTCCCTTTCTTTTGCTTCTGCTGGGGAATAATTCGGCGAGTTAGATCAGCAGAACCGAATAATAAATTTCGATTCTTTTGTTGATCAGGCGACACCCAGATTTGAACTGGGGAAAAAGGATTTGCAGTCCCCCGCCTTACCGCTCGGCCATGTCGTAAAACCGATACAGAAACCTAAAAAGCCCTTTCTCCCTTTTGATTAGATTTGCTCCACCTCTTCGATTGATTGTATAGTATTTCAAAACACACAATGCCTCAAAACTGCCTCTCGCTTTTCTAGTGAAAAAAAGAAATGTGGACAAAAAATTTATGAAAAATTTGACCCTTTAACTATTCACTCCCGACTGCGAATTCATGAATGATTCTTGGAGTTGAATTTCGAATTGTCTTTGCCTAATGACATAAGAAAATACAGATTGATATATAAGGAATCAGTATTGATTCTTTTAAAAAAAATCCTTAAAAAACCCTTCTCAATTTCAATTATAACAACAATTTGTTTTATATGTAAACCCCAGAACGGGAATTGTTACACAGATAGTCAATTGGCTATCTTATGTATATAGGTTGCCTATAGGGAATTATTAGTAAATTATCGCGCGGCAAATTTTCATTGACTCAAAAATAGGTAAAAATCGCTCTCTTCTCTACAAATCATTTGTTGAACAATGTAATCCATAATAACAAAATATTCAATATTTAAGGTTAAGTGCTAATACTCTACATTGTTTCTGATTTTGATTTCTTTATCTCAGCGAAAAGATGAATCCGTTTTGTTTAGATTGGAATATGTAATTGGTAGAAATTGAATCCGTTGTGTTTTGATATTCTATACAAAACCCCACAGCATAGTAAGCATGTTCTCTTTCTGAGAATAAATATGTTTTCGAACCTTCTCTTTAAAACTCAAAGTGGATGTTCCCGCTCGAATCTCAGCAATCACTTGCTCTGATTCTACATATTGACCGTTTTGAACTAAAAGAAAACTTTTGGACGGAATACTCACATTGTGTCTAAAATCTTCACTCTCAATAGTTACATCCACGTCTCTCGAACATAAAAAAGCAGGATGTCCATGACGTGTCCGTGTCGGATGAACCAAACCCTCATTGAATTTGATTTTTCCATTAGAGGGGGCTCGCACATGTTCTGCAGTACCTCCAGTGAATACTCCGCCGGTATGAAAAGTTCTTAATGTTAATTGAGTGCCCGGCTCCCCAATAGATTGTCCTGCAATAATACCTACAGCTTCCCCCAATTCGACCAGGTCGCCATGAGTCGGACTCCGGCCATAACAGAATCGACAGATCCAAGATGTACTTCTACAAGTAAAGGGAGTTCGAATAGATATTGATTGTACTTGAAAGGTTATGACTCGATTGACAAGTCCAACCCCAATATCTTGATTTCTAGTGGCAATGCATCGCGAACCTATATATAGATCATCTGCTAATACACGCCCAATTAATGTTTGGATAAAAATTCTTTTCTGCATCATCCCATTTCGAGTTCGAGGACTCACAGAAATACCCCGGACGGTGCCACAATCTGTTCGACGGACAACAAGATGTTGAACTACTTCAACA
>JABEVN020000278.1:0-22500 GCA_013146195.2 Codonopsis lanceolata | reverse complement strand
TATTCAAATGCGTAAATTAATATAACAAGCATACTTCAGTTAGAAACAAATAAAAACAAAAAGGTTTTATTTTACGAGTCTAGCCCTCCATTTTATTTAAAATAAAACAACTCCCAGTCAGTCGCCCCGCGCCCTTGAATAGGGTGTGGCGTATGATGTCTGGGACATGTAAAGGTTGTTTTCTCTTGGTCTTCGGTTGCAATAGGGATCCGATTGTAACTGAGAAAAACCATCAAGAAAGCAATAATATTCATGACCGGCTAGTCTTTCAAGGATTTGATCAATAAATGGCAAAGGAAAGTGGTCCTTCGGTTGCCGCATTAAGTTTTCTCAAATCAATGCACATTCTATAACCGCTATTGTTCTTGTAGGGACTAATTCTTCTTTCTCATTTTTAACAACCGTAATACTCGACTTTTTAGGAACTACTTGAACAGACTAACCCATTTACTATCGATATAGGGTAAATTATATCCGCATCTAAGAGCTTAAGAACTTCTTTTCTTACGGCTTCTTCCATGTGTGGGTTAAGTCTCCTTTGCCTTTCTCTTGAAGGTTTACTACCTTTTTCTAAATGTATTTTATGCATGCACATAGATGGACTAATTCCTTTTAAATCGGCTAGGGACCATCCTAAAGCTTCTCTATGTGTCCATAAAACTTTTAATAAACTTGCTTCTTGCTCTTGTTAAGTCACCTTGCTATAATGACAGCAAAGTGTTACGTTCCCTAAAAATGCATATTTTAAATGGGGTGGTAATGGCTTTAATTCTTCAACTTTAGGAGAATTAATGGATGACATAAATTCAGAATTTTCTACTTTAATTGTTTCTTTTATATTAGCCTTCTCCTTCTCTTTTTTATCATCTTCTTTATTTTATTTCTCAATATTCTCTATCTCAATTTCTTCAAAGAGACATTTTAGAATCTCTACTTCATCATCCTTAATTTAATTACTTTATTTCTCTACTTTTTTCAAACTTATCGAATTATCTTCGATTCTTTCTCTATATCTTTTTATCTTTCTTTTTACTAGCTTCTAACTTTTCTCTCTCTTGTCTTTCTTCTTCTTCTTCTATCTCTCTTTCAGGTTTCATCAATTTCAATTTTTATGGGAGGGATAGGACTATCATCATATACTATGAATCTATCTCTCATAATCTTCCTCTTCTTCAAAAGTTTCAGTTGATAACTTTTCAATCTCATCTATTGAAAAAAGACACTTATGTCACTAGGTCTATTCATAGCATCAAACACGAGATTTCAATGGTTTCACCTAGGACCGACATTGCAAGTTTACCATTTTTCACATTAATCATTGTATTGACAAGTAGCCATAAATGGTCGCCAAACAATATTGGGACTTTATTATTTGTGCAAATCTTCCTTTCCATCTCTAGAACCACAAAGTCAAGCTGGAATGATCAATTTATCAACTTTGAACTAGGATGTCTTCCACTATACCCAAGGGATATTTAACTAAACGATCGGCTAATTGTGATTGCATAGTAGTGGGTTTTAGTTCTCCTAACCCTAACTGTTTATAAACCATAAAAAGCATCAAATTAATACTTTCTCCTAAATCTAGCATTGCTTTCATCTTTTTAGAGCTTCCCAAGGAAACTTGGATATTAAAGCTACCGGATCTTTTAACTTAGGGGTAATTCGGTTTGTAAAAGCAGAGCTTATGTTTTCGAAACAATAATCTTTTCATTGTTTTGAAACTTGTGTTTCTTAGAGTGAAGATCTTTGAAAAACTTTCCATAAGCTGAAATATTTTTAATAACATTAAGCTAAGGAGATTAACATTCACTTTGGATAACATATTTGTAAGATCCCGATTCGGTTAGCTTGAATTGCGTGCAATGCTCGCATTTCTTCTTTGGTTGATTGCTCGTTTGGTTGTGAGAGAGTCTAAATGTGTATGAGAGACCACATTAAGACTAAAACACTTTTAAGAGATGTCATATAGTGGTTGACTTGTTAAAGTCAAAAGTCGTAACCCGACGATAGTCGAAATGCGACTTCGATTGAGAGTTTATGCGGGTTTTGTGTTTCGACCTCGATTATGGTCCCAAATCTTTACATGATGATTAAATAACATGTTTAGATGTGTTAGACTTCTAATTGGATGTATTCCATAAGTCTCGTGAAGTTTTGGACGCCTCGAGAATAGCAATTCTCCTTATCGCGTAGTTTGAGATTGAGCCAGGCGAGCGTCTCGTCTTTCGGGAGCCTATTTCCCCTATCATCTGTTGTTCATCATCGAGAGGCATTCAGGCCTATTTTGTAGCCCTAATAAGTGTTTACAATCATGGGTTATTACCCGTCGGTTTGCGGTTTCATTCGGACGTTTAGATAGCAAGTTGTTACGTCTTGCGTCGGTTTTGCCCGGGTTGTTTCGGTGTTGTTTTTGGGAGTCTAGACCTACTTTAAAATTGGTTTGAGACTTGGATGGATTAGTTTAATGTTTGAGGACTTTAAGGGTTCAATTGTGAGCCATTTCGAAGCTTTAAGGCTCGAGGATGCATGCGGAGAACGACCGAAACCGAGCAAGGAGTCAACAAAGGAGTATAGGGTGTGGAATAGTGTGATGCGCTCGCATCACACTCCTTGATGCGACCGCAAGGGTCTGGGCAGCTGTTACGGGATTTTGGAAAAATTGAATTGTTGACCAATTTCTACCCAATTAAACCCATTCTAAACCTAACCTAAACCCTCTACTTAACCTAAAACTTGTCCTAAACATTATTAGAGGTTTTAGAGGTGGATTAGTGAATTGATTAAGAGAGTTAATCCCCCTATTTAAACCCAAAAGCAGTTGCTCTCTCTCATTTGTTCACCAACAGATCGACATCTCCCTCCCATCTTACGCAAGCACTCCTCAAAAGCGTGAGAGAGGCGAGAAAGAAGTGATTTCTAGGGCTTGAAGGGTTCTATCTTGGGAGGCCATGGCTAGGGTTCTTCCTTCCCCAATCTACACCATGGATTTGAAGTGAAGGTGAGAAGAACAACCCCCCTCTTGGAATTTCGGGAATGGCAGCTTGTAGGGGCTGATTTGAGGTAAGTTTCTACCCTCTTTCTCCTTCTTTTGGGCTCCATTGACCCTAGGGAAACAATCATTTGTGCTATGTGAGGTCAATGGAAGCCATTGTTAGGGTTTGTAGAAGATGCCATGAACCCTAGGTTTTGAAATTGATGATAGAGTTGATTGAACCTATGTGAGACCATGATTTATGTGAGATTCATGTTCTAAATAGTCTATTGAACTTGACTATGTTGATTATCCATGAGTTTTGATGTTGGTTTGGTTGAGATACTTGGAGGGTGTTTTGCCCAAATTTGGTTTAGCTTGCAAAATTATTGATGTGAGCTTGATTATTATGTTTTATATGCTTAATAGAGTATATTAAACCATGTTGTATAATTTAATCATGAATTGGGAATTATGATTGGTAAGGTGACTTGAATGAATTTAGGCACAAGATGGCCAATTTGTTCTAAGTGGCATTGTGAAGTATTTTGTTGGGTTTATGTGAGTTAAACGAACCCGAGATGATGACTATTGTTGATGGTTATGAACATAGAGAATATTGAGACCCATGGCCTCTATGCCCTAAAATTTTAGAAAGGGTAGATTGGACTCAGCGGAGTCATTATAAATTCGATTATGTGCTAATTGAACTTGGGTTGAAATCCTACGATAATTGGATTTCGTTTGGTTAAGGAATGAAGAACATAACTTCCAAACTTTAATGATTAGTGATTGAGATGTGTTTTGTGGATTTTTAGTCTTGGGAATTAAGCCCGAGTGACTATTGAGATTTGGTTATAAACCTTAAGAAATTATTACGGTGTGAATTTATAGAACACATAAAGAATGAAATGTGTTAGTAAGACTCAGCGAAGTCGTAATAAGGCCAATAAAATGATAAAAAGCCTTGGGTTGAAACCCTACAATGTTTGGGTTTGCTTGGGTTGTGTTTGTGCACACCGGGTTTTTGGTTGTGTCCTATGGCGACACTTATGTTTTGGAGACCGACTAGAATACATTTTAAGCATGCTTGTTAGAGCATGGGACAATAGAGACCCACATAAGGTCATGAGATTATTTAAGAGAAGATTAAGAGAGAATCCTCTTCTCAAGGATTTTTGTTGCGTGTATATGAAAACAATTGTGAGAAGTGACTACGGAGTAGTCATGATGTTTTAAGTATGGTGTTGGTGTTATCGATCATGTATGACGATTAGGACTATGATTGAGTCCGGTGTACTTAAAATAAAGACTAAAATAATAAGTCTTGAATTGTGGATATTTTGAGACTAGCGTAGTAGTCTTGGTTTGGTTTGAGTTGAGGATTATGGAAGACCTCACATTATATTTTATTAAGCTTGTAAGCTATACTTGAATGGGTTAGTGACTTGAGGGATAATGAATACCTCAATAAAGTAGTTCTTGAACTAAACTTGTATGTTAGTTGAACATAATGGTTATATGCAAATATATGCATTGTTCATGATGTTTGGTAGAGCATTATGTCCTACTTGATTTTATGCAATTATATGCATGGTTTATGAGTTTTAAGTAGAGCATTATGTCCTACGTGGTTATATGCAAATATGTGCATGGATTATGAGATTTTTGTAGAGCATTATGTCCTACATGGTTTAATGAGTCCGATAATTATGAATTTGGTCTCATTGGTTTATGCAAGTAAATATCTACTTGATGGTTTGGTTTAAAGTCGGTGGCGGGTTTTGGTTGTTGTGTCGGCAATGGGACGATTCATAGCCTTTGGGAACAATCGCTACGAATCGTTGCATTGGGTCCTTTTCTCCTCACTATTTGGCCAATAGTGGGATGTGATCTCGAGTTATGCCATCTAGCGACATCGAGCTCTCATTTCTCATCAGGAGGCTGGATGAATGTAGCAGTACTCATTAAGGGAAGCGATGAGTTGAGATTATTTGGGGAGGAAACCCGGGGTATTAATGATTGGGAATTGAGCCGAATCATGGTTTGAGATTTGATATCATGGTAAGTTGGTTGGGTTTTGAACCGGATTTGATTGTAACGGTTCGAAATCGTTTGTTACACATGTTTATTTATGAGCATTTATATGAAAAATAATATGCTACTTGGTTTATGTGAGTTTATGTGCTTTAAAAATTAAGTACATGTTTCATGATGGTATACTAGCATGATACCATGATTTTATATGATTGTGCATTTATGCCATGCCATGTCATAATATGCCACATGTTGCATTTAGAAACTTCTTGGGTCATTATGACTCACTCCGTGTGATTGTTTTCCCTAGTGTGTGCGGTGATCCCGTTGCATGCGGCTTGGCCGGATAACGACTTTTAGCAGTGGTCTTCCAAGTCAAAAGCTTGGAGTTATTTATTATTATGTTGTATTTATTGTGAGGCTCGAATGTAAAGTTATGTAGACTTTACTTGGGTAGATTATAGTGTTATATTATGGTTGTGTATTTGGGAGCCGGTTGTATTGCCGAGCATTTGTACCCTTAGTATTTATTTCCTTGTCGTTTCGAGCATGTGTGGCTCGTTTATTCTAGTTGTGGTATATTGTTGTTCCTACCTCCGATAGTTTTAGTCGTGAGGTTTGGTTGGTGGTTTAGCATTGATTATATGGTTATAGTGAATTGTTCCTCAGGCATGTTATAGCCGTTGAGTGTTGTTTATCGGGTTGGGATTTTGTTAGTTGCCGGCCTTGGTTGCCGATGGTTTGTTGTGCGTGTCTAATGTTGCGTCACGCGTCGAATTTTGGGCGAGATTTACTATCTCTTTGGTTGTTTTCATTTAGGAGCTTGATAGCTCGGGTCCCATTATGGTTTTGCTTCCGCAGGTTTTGGTTTTATTTTCTGTCTTGAGCTTGATGGCTCATCTTTTGACTCGCACCATTATGCTTAGCGAGGTGCTTGTGCGTCTCTTAGTTTGTCTGATGGCACGACCTTGGGATCTCGTATTGAGATCCGGGTCGGGTCGTGATTAATATCGAGCTATTGGTTAGCTATTTCGCGAGGATAGGTTCCTTGGCCTAGTTGGGTTGGGTTTATTGTTGAGATTTTTAACGCCGAGTGTTCCTTGTAGGTATATCATGTCGGGGGCTTGGCGTGGAGCTAGTTCTAGCAGACCTCGTTCGAGTACCGTTCGTGGTTATGAGAGAGGAGAAAATGTTAATGATCCTCGTGTGACTCCTCAACAAATTTTTAGAGGGAGAATGATTCCACTATACTTGGGAGATTCTTGAAGTTGGAACACGAGGGCTTCGATGGAAGGCCCGATGCTTCTAAAAAGCCGAACATTGGTTAGAAAGCATGGAAAAGATTTTTGGCGTTATGGGTTGTACATCAAAAGAGATGGTGACCCTAGCGGTGTTTACCTTGAGTGGTGTGGTGACCATTGGTGGCATGTGTTCGAGATAATTGGAGACACTTTGGAGTGCCCCAAGTGTGGGAAAATTTCATCTTGGAATTTAGGGCACGTTTATTCGGCGATAGTTCGGAAAAAGAGAAATGGAATTTATTGCGCTAGAACAAGGAGATATGACCGTGGCTCGGTATTCGGCGAAGTTCACGAGTTGGCTCGTTCTTGTGGTTACTTAGTACCGAGATGAGGCTAAGAAAACCCACCGGTTTGTAAAAGGCCTAAAGATGAAGTATCGTAGGCGGCTTATTCCCTTACGGCTCACGGAGCGAGATCTTTGTGGATCGTGCTTATGCGATGGAGTTAGACTTCGAGGAATATGCTCAAAGAGAACCTCGAGAGCTGTTAAGAGTGATGATAATATTGAGAGGCAAGTAGCACCTCGAGAAAGTTAATCAAGGAATCACACGTCTTGGTAGGCAGTGATGTTCCTACCTCTAGTCGGAGGCGAGGAGATGGTGAGTTGATATGTAATTTTTGTTCGAGGACGGGACATGCAGAGAACAGATGTTGGGGCAAAGGCGGGGAAAGTGCTTTGCTTGTGGTGGTGATCATGTTCGTAAAGATTGCCCAAGGATGAGGTTAATCGGTTTGGGAGTACTAGTCGACAATCTGGTGGCTCCAAGAGAGATGGTGATGGTCGACCTAGAGTTTGAGGTGAGTGTCGTGGCGTGGCGGTTGGCCATTGCGGAGTCTTGAAACCTATCCGAATAGGAAGGTGCGTTCTCGTATATATATTGTACCGCTACTACGATTATTTTTTTTATTATGAGTACACGTCTTATCGGTAGCTCATGTGCATTCATACATACATTACATGGTGTATTGCATATTGTTGGTTTATTGTTTGATTGGGGATAAAGCCCCAATGAGATCTTTGGTTTGTGGTATTGTTTGATTTGTGAATTGCCGGTAGGTAATCACACATGATTTAATGGATTCTTGTGTAGTCTATATATTTATAGGACTATACTATATATAAAAAGCATTGAGGATGAATTTGTGTTACGATGATAGTAACCAATGGTTTTATGGGGTTACGGTTTTGTCGGCCTATATTAAGAGCCGGTGTATGAATATTCGTATATATATGTATATATATATGAAGCATGAATTGTATGATGATATTTATTGGTTTGATATGATATTTGTATATCCTATGGGGATATGTTTAAGGTGATGAATAATATACATCGATAATATTGTATATGATTATTATGCGAGTAGGATACACTCGGTAAGTGCGAAGGTTAAGTATTATGATCTATGGGTTGATTTTAGTGCGTGAACAAGTATGATGTTTCACCGCGATTTTTGTTGAAGTTTTGGTGTTTTGGGGACGTTAGAATATCGTCGGTTGGTAGCCTTGGTCTAGGGCTTAAGAAAGGTTGGATTTGTGAAGTATAGGCGTTACGACTACTAATAGCCAGAGTCGATGCGTGGTGACTTCTAGCGAGTTTTCATGGTTGTGTGCTAGGTGCACGAGTTTTGTGGTAAAATATGGTTGTTGTTTGTCAAGGTAATAGACCTTGTTACTTGACTTGATTTTATTCGGTTATGTGCATTAGTTGTAGGGAACACCTACTTGATGCATCTACATTGTGATATATTAAATTCTCATTTCATAAATTGTTATCTCTGCTCATTCATTTCCTTAGCATAGGAGACTATTAAAAGGATGCTTAAAACCTTTTTATCATGAACCTTCGCATCCTTGCAACGAAAGCTTTTGAATATCCAATTTAGCCGGTACCTAAATTGGTGATCAAAAGTGATCGTTGTTGGACTAGGATTGGTATGAATTGTGGTAGAATCGACTATACCCATTACCAAAGGAATGGACCTAAATGAAAAGAATTTTCAAAACATTTCATTATTGTGCTCTTATGTGTTTTTACCGCGATAGGGAGATCGCGAGTATTATTGCGTGACTTGGAATGTCGGCTTGATTGTCTCGATTTGGTTGAGAATTGCTCTATAGGCAATTATTACTCCTTGTGACTTAAGGTGCATTATGCGCAAATTTTATGTTGTGCCCCGGGACAAATAGTTTCGGTAGTTGAATGTTTATGTATGCGTTTGAACTTGTTTTCATGTTAAGCGTTGGGGTTTGTGTACGAGTTTGGTTAGTATTGTTCATATGTGTTTTCGCGACTCGAATACGAGTCATAATATTTTCAACCTAAAGAGAGTTTAATGTTGGGTGCCTATGAGAGGTTTTGAAACCTGAGTTTGGATCACGGTAGTTTGATCCTCATATACTTGGTTTGGTTATTGTGATGGTAGACTCGGAGGCGGAGTCTAGGTTTCATGGTTTTTGAGCATCGAGTGTTCACTCGGGATTGTGAGACACTTGTAGTGGTTTCTGGGTATTTCATGTTGGGATGATGACCTAGCATTGGTTTGAGATACGGTTTAGAATTCGGGACGAATTCTTTTTAAGGGAGAGGATGTAAGATCCGATTCGGTTAGCTTGAATTGCGTGCAATGCTCGCATTTCCTTCTTTGGTTGATTGCTCGTTTGGTTGTGAGAGAGTCTAAATGTGTATGAGAGACCACATTAAGACTAAAACACTTTTAAGAGATGTCATATAGTGGTTGACTTGTTAAAGTCAAAAGTCGTAACCGGCGATAGTCGAAATGCGACTTCGATTGAGAGTTTATTCGGGTTTTGTGTTTCGACCTCGATTATGGTCCCAAATCTTTACATGATGATTAAATAACATGTTTAGATGTGTTAGACTTCTAATTGGATGTATTCCATAAGTCTCGTGAAGTTTTGGCCTCGAGAATAGCAATTCTCCTTATCGCGTAGTTTGAGATTGAGGGCGAGCGTCTCGTCTTTCGGGAGCCTATTTCCCCTATCTGTTGTTCATCATCTGAGAGGCATTTAGGCCTATTTTGTAGCCCTAATAGGTGTTTACAATCATGGGTTATTACCGTCGGTTTGCGGTTTCATTCGACGTTTAGATAGCAAGTTGTTACGTCTTGCGTCGGTTTTGCCCGGGTTGTTTCGGGTGTTGTTTTTGGGAGTCTAGACCTACTTTAAAATTGGTTTGAGACTTGGATGGATTAGTTTAATGTTTGAGGACTTTAAGGGTTCAATTGTGAGCCATTTCGAAGCTTTAAGGCTCGAGGATGCATGCGGGAGCGACCAGAAACCGAGCAAGGAGTCAACAAAGGAGTATAGGTGGAATAGTGTGATGCGCTCGCATCACACTCCTTGAATGCGACATGAGGGTCTGGGCAGCTTTGTTACGGGATTTTGGAAAAATTGAATTGTTGACCAATTTCTACCCAATTAAACCCATTCTAAACCTAACCTAAACCCTCTACTTAACCTAAAACTTGTCTAAACATTATTAGAGGTTTTAGAGGTGGATTAGTGAATTGATTAAGAGAGTTAATCCCCCTATTTAAACCCAAAACAGTTGCTCTCTCTCATTTGTTCGATGAGATCGACATCTCCCTCCCATCTTACGCAAGCACTCCTCAAAAAGCGTGAGAGAGCTGAGAAAGAAGTGATTTCTAGGGCTTGAAGGGTTCTATCTTGGGAGGCCATGGCTAGGGTTCTTCCTTCCCCAATCTACACCATGGATTTGAAGTGAAGGTGAGAAGAACAACCCCCCTCTTGGAATTTCGGGAATGGCGGCTTGTAGGGGCTGATTTGAGGTAAGTTTCTACCCTCTTTCTCCTTCTTTTGGGCTCCATTGACCCTAGGGAAACAATCATTTGTGCTATGTGAGGTCAATGGAAGCCATTGTTAGGGTTTGTAGAAGATGCCATGAACCCTAGGTTTTGAAATTGATGATAGAGTTGATTGAACCTATGTGAGACCATGATTTATGTGAGATTCATGTTCTAAATAGTCTATTGAACTTGACTATGTTGATTATCCATGAGTTTTGATGTTGGTTTGGTTGAGATACTTGGAGGGTGTTTTGCCCAAATTTGGTTTAGCTTGCAAAATTATTGATGTGAGCTTGATTATTATGTTTTATATGCTTAATAGAGTATATTAAACCATGTTGTATAATTTAATCATGAATTGGGAATTATGATTGGTAAGGTGACTTGAATGAATTTAGGCACAAGATGGCCAATTTGTTCTAAGTGGCATTGCGAAGTATTTTGTTGGGTTTATGTGAGTTAAAGCGAACCGAGATGATGACTATTGTTGATGGTTATGAACATAGAGAATATTGAGACCCATGGCCTCTATGCCTAAAATTTTAGAAAGGGTAGATTGGACTCAGCGGAGTCATTATAAATTCGATTATGTGCTAATTGAACTTGGGTTGAAATCCTACGATAATTGGATTTCGTTTGGTTAAGGAATGAAGAACATAACTTCCAAACTTTAATGATTAGTGATTGAGATGTGTTTTGTGGATTTTTAGTCTTGGGAATTAAGCCAGAGTGACTATTGAGATTTGGTTATAAACCTTAAGAAATTATTACGGTGTGAATTTATAGAACACATAAAGAATGAAATGTGTTAGTAAGACTCAAGCAGTCGTAATAAGGCCAATAAAATGATAAAAAGCCTTGGGTTGAAACCCTACAATGTTTGGGTTTGCTTGGGTTGTGTTTGTGCACAGGGTTTTGGTTGTGTCCTATGGCGACACTTATGTTTTGGAGGCTGACTAGAATACATTTTAAGCATGCTTGTTAGAGCATGGGACAATAGAGACCCACATAAGGTCATGAGATTATTTAAGAAGATTAGAGAGAATCCTCTTCTCAAGGATTTTTGTTGCGTGTATATGAAAACAATTGTGAGAAGTGACTACGGAGTAGTCATGATGTTTAAGTATGGTGTTGGTGTTATCGATCATGTATGACGATTAGGACTATGATTGAGTCCGGTGTACTTAAAATAAAAGACTAAAATAATAAGTCTTGAATTGTGGATATTTTGAGACTAGCGTAGTAGTCTTGGTTTGGTTTGAGTTGAGGATTATGGAAGACCTCACATTATATTTTATTAAGCTTGTAAGCTATACTTGAATGGGTTAGTGACTTGAGGGATAATGAATACCTCAATAAAGTAGTTCTTGAACTAAACTTGTATGTTAGTTGAACATAATGGTTATATGCAAATATATGCATTGTTCATGATGTTTGGTAGAGCATTATGTCCTACTTGATTTTATGCAATTATATGCATGGTTTATGAGTTTTCGTAGAGCATTATGTCCTACGTGGTTATATGCAAATATGTGCATGGATTATGAGATTTTTGTAGAGCATTATGTCCTACATGGTTTAATGAGTCCGATAATTATGAATTTGGTCTCATTGGTTTATGCAAGTAAATATCTACTTGATGGTTTGGTTTGAAGTTCAGCTGGCGGGTTTTGGTTGTTGTGTCTGTAAAACCCTAAAATGTTGCTTGATTGTGTTATGCATGGATTCATACATTGATAATCATCATACACGTGTTCATTTAGCTCCCGTATATGTTTAGAGTCAATAGCATGATCGTTGACGTCGTTTGAGATGCATGTATGCACTTTTCTTTCGCGAGATGCTTTGAATCTCGGGTTTATGTTTTATGTTGTAACTTCATGGATAATCGTTAGAAGGCATTCAAAACATCATTTACATGCCTTGGATGTTTGTTAGATGCTAGTTGCATCGACGGTTTGGTTGCTAGTTGGATTCTAGCGAAAACCCTTTTCGATTTCACTTTTCGGTCGTCGTTCGGGCGAGTTACGCTTTGAGTTCTTGGCCTGTTTTGATGAGGTTTGAGACTTGAATCCTTTGGTTATAGATTAGAGGATATTAAGGTTGAATTGTAGACCAATTTTGGCTTGGAAGGACTCGAGAGCATGCGGGAGAGGCCGGGATCGAGCAAGGATGGAGCAAAACCCTAAAATGCTTGAAAATGCCTTGATGCGGTCGCATCAGTCATACCCAAGCGACATGAGGTCCCATTCAGAATGTCGGGATTTGCCCTCTTTTTCTAGTCGTCGAATTGTTTGACCAATTAACCCATTTTTAAGCCACTCCTTGACCCAATTACTTAACCTAAACTAATCCTAACATCTATTAGGAGATTTAGGGGTTAATTAGTGGGGTAATTAGTGAGTTAATCCCCTTATATAAGAGAGAAAAGCCGCTCATTCCTTCATAGTTCGGCCAAGCGAGAAGGTTTCTTCCCTCTTCTCTCTTCTTGCAAATTTCTGGGAGCACTCAAAGGGCTTGAGAGGAGAGCTTGAGAAGGAGATTCGTGGGTCTTGAAGGGCTGAGCTTGGAGGCCATTAATGGAGTCTTCTTCTTCCCCATTTCATCTTCAAGGTTGAAGAAAGAGTTGAGGAGAAACATCATCTCTAGGGCACGAATTTTCACCATTGTTAGGGCTAAGTTTTGGTAAGTTTCTACCTTTCTTCTCCTTCTTTTTAGGCTCCATTGACCCTAGGGAATCAACCATGTGTGCTATTTGGGTCAATGGAAGCCATTGTTAGGGTTTATAGAAGATGCATGAACCCTAGGATTTCAAATTCATGATAGAACTTGATTGGCCTATGTGAGACCATGATTATGTGAAATTCATGTTCTAACTAGCTTATTGAACTTGATTATGTTGATTGTTCATGTGGATTGATGTTGGTTTGGTTGAGATTCTTGGAGGGTGCCTTGCCTAATTTTGTTTTAGCTTGCAAATTGATGATGTGAGCTTGATTAATGTGTTTTATATGCTTAATAGAGTATATTAAACTTTGCTATATGAATTGATTATGGGTATTGAGCTTGAATGACAAAGATGCTTGGAAGGGATTTTCCCCAAATTGTGTTTCGGCTTGTCAAACATAATTGTAAGCCTAGTTTTTGAATTACACATGTTTAAGAGATTATATTAAACCATGTTGTAAATTTTAATCATGTTTTGAAGGTTATGATTGGTATGATGACTTAGATGAAATTATGCTCAAGATGATTAATTTGTTCTAAGTTGCTTTGTTAAATAATTTGTTGGGTTTATATGAGTATATTGAACATTGGGATTATGGTTTCGGGCGATAGTTATGAATATAGGGGGATGATGAAGCCTAAGCTTCTATTCCTTGAATTTTCGGAAAACTTAGATTGAACTCAACGGAGTTAACCTTTGGGTTAGTATGAATCCTAGGAACTATAATTTTAAGTCCTACGGAATTTTGGGTAGAATTCATGGAGGTCGAGCCTCCAAGAAGTTTTGAAGTGTGTGAAGCACACTTGATTATGAAACTTATATGATTCTCGGTTGTGATGTTTATGCTAGTTGTGGATGAATTGCATGACTAGTTTGATAGTAGAGTGTTTACCTACTTGTTTTGAGCATATGAGTATATATTACTTGTGCTTGGGTTTTGAGTCAGTGAGTCGGTTTGGTTGAGTTTTGGTGGGGCGATACATCGTCTTCACGAATTGTGAGATTCGTGATCGCGATGAATCGCCGTCTTGGGGATTTGCACACCCCTCCATCGATGGCCACGGTGGGGAAGTAGTTTATCTTAGTTGTAGTAATACACATGACTTTGATAACTATGGAACTCGGCGGAGGCGTCTCGGGGCGTCGATATCTACGAGAGGATATCGAGGGCACATAAAGGTTTTGCACGTGTTTTTTGCGGGACAGCGACAGCGGAGGAATTTGGGTAATGGTATCATATCCCTTATACATGAATTGTTTCACAAGTGCTTAAGTGAATAACGTGCTTGGTGAATTGGATATGATATGATGTTTGTTTTGGTTTCTTACATGTTATACTTAATAGATAACATATTGATTAATGTTGTTAAGCATGTATGCTATCACATGAGTATTATTGGAATGTGGTTTTATGCCAAAGGTATAGATCATTATTGTTAAGTTTATATGCCTTGACATGAATATTATGGGAAGGCTATGTTATAACAATAACATGAATTACCGTTGTTATGTTAATATGCTTTATCATGAATATTATTCGGATATGGCATTATGTTAAGCGAGGAATTATTGTTGTTAAGTTTATATGCCTTGACATGTAAATCATCGGAAGGCTATGTTATATCAATAACAAAATTATGATCGTTAAGCATATAAATGCCTTGACATGGATTTTAGTGAGATGTTATACTACAATGATAACATGTTTTATTAATGTTGAGCATGGATGCCATAACATGATTTTATATAAAGTTATTTCATGGCGATAGCATGATGTAATTTATGATTGAGCATTATGCCATGATAGGAAGTTACGGTTAGTAACTTACTAAGTCTTTGTGACTTACTTTTATTTGTTGGTTGTTTTCCTAGATCCGAGCCGGCGTGCGGATCAAGTAAATCAAGAAGATTGCGTTGACGAAGTATTATTTACGGCAAGGTTGCTACTTAGATAGTTTATTTGTTTTTGGTGAGGTCGTTGGGAAAGATGAAGTTATGTAAACTTCATGTTGGGGTAGCAACCTAAATGTGAATTGTGTTATTTGTAATTATGTTGTTTAGCTTATTCTTTTGGTAGCCGACAAGTAGAAGTCGTCTTTGGATGTTTATTTATGGTTATATCTCCATATGTTTTACGGTTGTTAGTACTTATAAATGTTAGTACTCATGTTGTTGGTAGCCGGCGGTTTGGTCGCTTGGTTGGTGGTGATTATGTTAGCATGTTAAATTGCTAGTTAAATATTATGTTTGTACTCGGCATGTTTTTAGCCGTTGAGTTGTTAGACTAGAGTCTTAGACTTAGTGTAATGTTGGGTTCGGCCGTAGCTTCGCCGATGACTTGGTTTATTTTATGCTCTATATTGAATTGCATAACGGGGAGTTTGTTCTACGTGCCCAATGTTGCGCGAGTCGAATTTTGGACCGAGATTTACTATCTCTTTGGTTGTTTTAGTTTGAGCTTGTTAGCTCGGGCGCCCTTGTTATGTTATATTTTGCTTCGCGTATGTTTTGAGTTGTCGGTGTATCGCCGTTATGGCCTACCCATTATTTGCTACTTGTTTGTTGTTATTTGCTTTTCGGCACGACCTTGGGATTTCGTCTTGGGATCGGGTCGGGTCGTCACCGATTTATCGAGCTATGATTATAAATTTAGCTTTCAGTAGGGATAGGTTCCTTGGCTTTGGGGGTTGGTTTTGTGTGATTTATTATATCTTAACGTCGAGAGTTATAGTATGTTAAGATGTTTGAACTAGAATGGAGGTTAGCACTAGTAGAGGTGCCAATGTTGATATGTATAAGGTGGTACTAGTAATATCCATGATTGAGAGTCCACTTAGGAGAATTGGTGGCAAATATGATGATATTGTGAATTAATATTTAAGTGAAGATCACGAGTTAATGCATTGGAGTAGCAGCTTAGTAGGATGAGACTAGGAAGACTCCATAAATTGTGAAAGAGTTAAGGATTAAGGATGGGGTATTACAGGCGGTTTATCACGATACGACTTGCGGATTTTCTAGAGGCGTGGTTTATACTTAGAAAAAGTTAAATATTAAGGAGCACTTTGAGAGAGGACCTCGGGGAATATTAAGGTTGATGATGTGGTTAGAGGATGGTAGATACCTCTGGCTGTATAGGCAAATCCGTAGATTAGTAAGCGGAGTGATGCTTTTACCTAAATTCATAGATGAAGAGGTGATGAATTGTTGTATAAATTTCGTTTAAAGAAATGTGACACCATGTGTAGGTGTTGGAGCAATATTGGTGATCACATAGAATGGATTGCCTTAAATTGAGGATTAATGACTTTAAGAGCGCTAATAAGCGATCTAGTGACCCTTAATGAAATGGTTATAGGCGAGCTAGGGTTTGAGGTTGTTTGCGTGCGTGGCGGTTGGCCATTGCGGAGTTTTGAGACCTACCTTGGATAGGAGGTAATTCATTATACGGATATTATGGTTGCTATTATCGCTATTATGAGTGCACGTTGTATCGGTAACTCATATGCATTAATACATACATTGCATTGTGTGTTGAGATTTAATTATTTTTGCTTTCCTCGATTTATGGATATTATTGAGGAGGATGTCGGTATGGGATTGGTTTACTGGTTTTGGTTGAAATTTTGATTTGTCGGTAGGCGATCGATTCGATAAAGTAATACGGTTATGTAAGCCTATGTGGATGGCGATGTTATACATATGTGAATATTGAATATGTGTTAATGCTACTAGTGGTAAATACTAGTGGTGCGTTAAATTTGTATGCTCTATAGAGATATATGTATAGTAAAATAATTATACTTTGTTGTGTGATTTTTATGCGAGTAGGGCCTTGAATCGCACGATTGATACTTAGTGGTTTTGAGATGGATTACGGTTATTACGAGCAAGAATACCGCTAAGTCGCGACTAATAGGGTGTCGTTGCAGCGAGAGTATTTCGTGTGTGTTTTGCCGAATCGAGATTTTGGACTAAGGTAATGAAAGATTTTCTGAGTTTTGGTTGTGAGTACTAGAGTGAATGTTACCTCCTTACTCTGGAGTTACTACGGAAGTTTGTTAGGCGAGTATAGTGAATATACGAACCTTGTTATTTGTTGGAATTGCCATTGCCTAGAAAAATTATCATGAAGGAATTGTTATGCGTCGTCTTCTCGGTTTTGTGTTATAAACATGTATGAATAGTTTAGAAATCTCATGTGCTATAATAGTTGTTTGATTAACCGTTATGCATGGTTATGAGTTACATGAGTTTATACATTACAGGAATAGCGGGAATTACATGGAGTATATGAGAAGATGTATGATGATACTTGGTTATTTTATATCATATTTGCATGATATACATGTGTACATGCAACACTTGTTAATGATAGGAATTTTATCATTTCGTTGATGATTTAAAATTATGAGTAAAATATATTTGTGATTATGAAGTATAGACATAACTTGTACCGTGCGTGTGTTATTTTAAAAGGAGAATTAATATATGATCTTTATACGCGAACATGCATGGTAAATGCATTTTGTTAAAAAGAAAAGACATGGTTTATAAGAGTAATAAATATGTCTAACGGAAATAGTTGTATTTGAGTATGAACATGCTTATATGCATTAGTAAGCAATGTAATTTGTTTAAAGTATAGCATGATAAAATCTTGATTCTCATGCCTTATGGATATGCCATGATTACAACATTGCATGATTATGTGAGGCGTAGTAAAGGATGCTTAAGATTTTCTCATAACCCTTCGCATCCTTGCAGCAGCTTTTGAAATCAATTTAGCCGGTACCTAAATTGGTGATCAAAGAGGTTCGTTGGTGGACTAGGATTGGTAGTAAGCGAGGTTAGAAATTGACTAAACCTCTTACCGAGAAGAAAAGAAAAATAAATGGAATAAATTTTCACATGATGCTCTTATATGCATTGTCTATGATTTGGAAGTTGCGAGCATGACTTGCATGATCTGAATGTTAACTTACTTGTTTTAGAAGTGTGTTGTGGAACACTCTTCCTTAAATTCACAATTTCTCTATCGGCTATCTTTACCTCTCATGATTTAGAATTCTTGTATTTATATTTCATGTTGTAGCTCAAAGCAAATAGTTTCGGAGACTTATGTTTATAAAGTCTTTGAATACGCTCAGAGGATATATTTGGAATTCACATGCTTAATTAATTAGTCATGGAATTTGTGAATGCTATGCGACTCAAGTATGAGTCAAGATATTTTCAACCTAAAGTGCTTGGTATTATGGTTATTGAAAATTTTTGAACTTGTGAATGTGGGATTTTTGGTAGTTTGGTTTTGCCTCCTTGGTTGATTTGTAAGATAGTAGACTCGGAGGCGAGTCTAGGTTTGTGGTTCGAGTGGGAATTACAGTATGAGTTCGCGATGAACCAAGATGGGTTTTGACTTAGAGTAGAGTTTGTGTCCCTTCGGTTGATGATGTGAAGCGACAAATAGCGGATCGTGTGTCGAGGTGTCTCACTTGTCGGCGGTGAGGCGGAACACCAAAGACTGCGGGGTTGTTCTACGTTGGATATTCGAGTGGAAATGGGAACATGTTACGATGGATTTTGTTTCGGGGTGTTCGCGTACCCGTAAAAGTTTTGATGCCGTTTGGGTTGTATTGATCGACTCACGAAGTCGGCTCATTTTATTCGATTGCGGCGACATATTCATTGAGTCCGTTAGCGGCATTTTATGTGCGAGGAGATTGTTAGATTGCGGGGTTCCAGTTAGTATTGTTTGGATGGGATCAGAGGTTTATCGAGGTTTTAGCGAGGCTTTGCAAGATTATGGGGTTCGAGATTGTTCGTGATCGGTTGAGAGTGTGAAATTAATTCGGGATAGATCGCTCACCGCTCAAAGTCAACGAGAAAAGTTATACGGATAATAGAAGGAGAGATTTGGAATTTCGGGTTGGAGACCTTGTGTTTCTTAAGGTATCGCCTAGAAGGGGTACCGATTTGGCTTCTGAGGGTGGCTTTACCGCCGTCTTTCGGAGATTCATAATGTGTTTCATGTGTTTATGTTACGGAAATATCTTAAGGATGATTCCCATGTTCTTGAGTATGAGGAGATTACTTTTCAGCCGGATTTGTCTTATGTGGAGCGTAGGTGAAGATACTTACACGAAAGAGCAAGTTTTGAGGAGCAAGAGAATTCCATTGGTGAAAGTCCTTTGGAAGAATCACGAGATCGAGGAAGCAACTTGGGAGCCGAGTTGGAGATGCGAGAGAAATATCCTCATTTGTTTGATGACTACGGTAAGAATTTAGGGGCTAAATTCCTTAAAGTAGGGAGAATGTAAAACCCTAAAATGTTGCTTGATTGTGTTATGCATGGATTCATACATTGATAATCATCATACACGTGTTCATTTAGCTCCGTATATGTTTAGAGTCAATAGCATGATCGTTGGCGTCGTTTGAGATGCATGTATGCACTTTTCTTTCGCGAGATGCTTTGAATCTCGGGTTTATGTTTTATGTTGTAACTTCATGGATAATCGTTAGAAGGCATTCAAAACATCATTTACATGCCTTGGATGTTTGTTAGATGCTAGTTGCATCGGCGGTTTGGTTGCTAGTTGGATTCTAGCGAAAACCCTTTTCGGTTTCACTTTTAGATTAGTCGTTCGGGCGAGTTACGCTGAGTTCTTGGCCTGTTTTGATGAGGTTTGAGACTTGAATCCTTTGGTTATAGATTAGAGGATATTAAGGTTGAATTGTAGACCAATTTTGGCTTGGAAGGACTCGAGAGCATGCTTGGAGAGGCCGGGATCGAGCAAGGATGGAGCAAAACCTAAAATGCTGAAAATGCCTTGATGCGGTCGCATCAGTCATACCCCAGCGACCATGAGGGTCCCATTCGAGAATCGGGATTTGCCCTCTTTTTCTAGTCTGTCGAATTGTTTGACCAATTAACCCATTTTTAAGCCACTCCTTGACCCAATTACTTAACCTAAACTAATCCTAACATCTATTAGGAGATTTAGGGGTTAATTAGTGGGGTAATTAGTGAGTTAATCCCCATATAAAAAGAAAAGCGCCGCTCATTCCTTCATAGTTCGGCCGTGAAAGGTTTCTTCCCTCTTCTCTCTTCTTGCAAATTTAAGGGAGCACTCAAAGGGCTTGAGAGGAGAGCTTGAGAAGGAGATTCGTGGGTCTTGAAGGGCTGAGCTTGGAGGCCATTAATGGAGTCTTCTTCTTCCCCATTTCATCTTCAAGGTTGAAGAAAGAGTTGAGGAGAAACATCATCTCTAGGGCACAATTTCACCATTGTTAGGGCTAAGTTTTGGTAAGTTTCTACCTTTCTTCTCCTTCTTTTTAGGCTCCATTGACCCTAGGGAATCAACCATGTGTGCTATTTGGGTCAATGGAAGCCATTGTTAGGAGTTTATAGAAGATGCATGAACCACTAGGATTTCAAATTCATGATAGAACTTGATTGGCCTATGTGAGACCATGATTATGTGAAATTCATGTTCTAACTAGCCTATTGAACTTGATTATGTTGATTGTTCATGTGGATTGATGTTGGTTTGGTTGAGATTCTTGGAGGGTGCCTTGCCCTAATTTTGTTTTAGCTTGCAAATTGATGATGTGAGCTTGATTAATGTGTTTTATATGCTTAATAGAGTATATTAAACTTTGCTATATGAATTGATTATGGGTATTGAGCTTGAATGACAAAGATGCTTGGAAGGGGATTTTCCCCAAATTGTGTTTCGGCTTGTCAAACATGATTGTAAGCCTAGTTTTTGAATTACACATGTTTAAGAGATTATATTAAACCATGTTGTAAATTTTAATCATGTTTTGAAGGTTATGATTGGTATGATGACTTAGATGAAATTATGCTCAAGATGATTAATTTGTTCTAAGTTGCTTTGTTAAATAATTTGTTGGGTTTATATGAGTATATTGAACATTGGGATTATGGTTTTGGGCGATAGTTATGAATATAGGGGGATGATGAAGCCTAAGCTTCTATTCCTTGAATTTTCGGAAAACTTAGATTGAACTCAACGGAGTTAACCTTTGGGTTAGTATGAATCCTAGGAACTATAATCTTAAGTCCTACGGAATTTTGGGTAGAATTCATGGAGGTCGAGCCTCCAAGAAGTTTTGAAGTGTGTGAAGCACACTTGATTATGAAACTTATATGATTCTCGGTTGTGATGTTTATGCTAGTTGTGGATGAATTGCATGACTAGTTTGATAGTAGAGTGTTTACCTACTTGTTTTGAGCATATGAGTATATATTACTTGTGCTTGGGTTTTGAGTCCAGTGGGTCGGTTTGGTTGAGTTTTGGTGGGGACGATACATCGTCTTCACGAATTGTGAGATTCGTGATCGCGATGGATCGCCGTGCGGGATTGCACACCCCTCCATCGATGGCCACGGTGGGGAAGTAGTTTATCTTAGTTGTAGTAATACACATGACTTTGATAACTATGGAACTCGGCGGAGGTCTCGGGGGCGTCGATATCTACGAGAGGATATCGAGGGCACATAAAGGTTTTGCACGTGTTTTTGAGGGAGCGACAGCGGAGGAATTTGGGTAATGGTATCATATCCCTTATACATGAATTGTTTCACAAGTGCTTAAGTGAATAACGTGCTTGGTGAATTGGATATGATATGATGTTTGTTTTGGTTTCTTACATGTTATACTTAATAGATAACATATTGATTAATGTTGTTAAGCATGTATGCTATCACATGAGTATTATTGGAATGTGGTTTTATGCCAAAGGTATAGATCATTATTGTTAAGTTTATATGCCTTGACATGAATATTATGGGAAGGCTATGTTATAACAATAACATGAATTACCGTTGTTATGTTAATATGCTTTATCATGAATATTATTCGGATATGGCATTATGTTAAAACGAGGAATTATTGTTGTTAAGTTTATATGCCTTGACATGTAAATCATCGGAAGGCTATGTTATATCAATAACAAGAATTATGATCGTTAAGCATATAAATGCCTTGACATGGATTTTAGTGAGATGTTATACTACAATGATAACATGTTTTATTAATGTTGAGCATGGATGCCATAACTTGATGATTTTATATAAAAGTTATTTCATGGCGATAGCATGATGTAATTTATGATTGAGCATTATGCCATGATAGGAAGTTACGGTTAGTAACTTACTAAGTCTTTGTGACTTACTTTTATTTGTTGGTTGTTTCCCTAGATCCGAGCCGGCGTGCGGATCCAAGTAAATCAAGAAGATTGCGTTGACGAAGGTTGCTACTTAGATAGTTTATTTGTTTTTGGTGAGGTCGTTGGGAAAGATGAAGTTATGTAAACTTCATGTTTGGGTAGCAACCCTAAATGTGAATTGTTATTTGTAATTATGTTGTTTAGCTTATTCTTTTGGTAGCCGACAAGTAGAAGTCGTCTTTGGATGTTTATTATGGTTATATCTCCATATGTTTTACGGTTGTTAGTACTTATAAATGTTAGTACTTATGTTGTTGGTAGCCGATTTGGTTTGGTGTAGCTTGGTTAATTAATTGATTATGTTAGCATGTTAAATTGCTAGTTAAATATTATGTTTGTACTAGAGCATGTTTTTAGCCGTTGAGTTGTTT